>LPNX011030396.1:0-17377 GCA_001517045.1 Pseudotsuga menziesii | reverse complement strand
ACACCTTCATGATAACCATAGATGGAAGAGTATCCAAAAGTGGATCGAAACAAGTTTCATGATTTTGATCCCATAGGTTAGATTACTTAAGTGGATTGTATTTCTCTCTTTGAGGAACCATTGACGACTTGATGAAATTTTAAGTTGGCGTGTTATACTTGTATATGAAATTTTTGCAATGGTATAACCAATCACATGGGTGGTACATTCCCTAGACTATACAATCATCACTTAGGTTTTGTTGGTACTCGAGTTTGTACGAGACTACAAATGTACAAATCCCATGAATCTCAATAAGGTATGGAGACTGGAGATTTTGGTTTAGGAGTTTTAAGTTTACTGGTGTATAATAGCATGGCAGAAAATAAAGTATAAACACCCTTCCAATCACATTATGATCTATTATTTGTTATAAACACCCTTCCAATAATTATAAACATATATAATATTTATATTAAAAATAGTCCCAAACCTTAGACACTATGCATTATATTAATTATTACCAATTTATACAATCAATGTAAAAGAGGGGTTCAATATTACCAACCTATACAGTCAATGTAAAAAGGGGGTTCAATATTACCAACCTATACAGTTGTGGGAGACCTATGCCAAAATACTCCTTGGGGATTCCTAATGACATTGGTATAACTCTTAGGAAACACATTTCTTGTGGATCCATCCATACTGTTGTAGGTGGCTTATCTTAATAGACTCTTTGCATGACGTTGATCACATTTGTATAATTCTCTCGTAAACCTTTTGGTGGGCTAAAGGGATCCACGATGGCCACTTGAAACATGACAATGGATAACAAAATCTCCCAACTAATGACTTAGTATGATGTTCTAGACTCTAAGAGTTTTAAACTCAACCTATTTGCTAACACATAGATTTCAAAGATCAAATCCATCAAAAGTAAGATTTTTGTGATTACAAGAATCCAAAATAAAACTAGTTTACTACTAACACACCTAATACCCAATGAGAGAAATCGACAATAAAATCACGTGGATAATTCAAATGTTTAATCCTCAAGGGATGGAGAACATTGCAATAGGTTGCAATAGAACACACCTTCATGATAACCATAGATGGAAGAGTATCCAAAAGTGGATCGAAAAAAGTTTCATGATTTTGATCCGAGAGGTTAGATTACTTAAGTGGATTGTTATTCTCTCTTTGAGGTAACATTGACGACTTGACGAAATTTTAAGTTGGTGTGTTATACTTGTATATGAAATTTTTGCAATGGTATAACAAATCACATGGGTGGTACATTCCCTAGACTATACAATCATCACTTAGGTTATGTTGGTACTGGAGTTTGTACGAGACTACAAATGTACAAATCCCATGAATCTCAATAAGGTATGGAGACTGGAGATTTTGGTTTAGGAGTTTTAAGTTTACTGGTGTATAATAGCAGGGCAGAAAATAAAGTATAAAGATGAATGATGAAATCTAAAACTAAAGGCCCATAAGCATATGATAGAAAGTGAACAATGATATCATAGAAAACATATTACTACAAACAATAGATATGTATGAACCCGTTTTGAGCACAAGTTGTATAATCGGAAATAGTTGATCATGTAAATAGATAATAAATAGTTTTTAAACAGAAAAACATTATGTAAAAAGGAACGCAAATACATGTATCTATAATGAGAAACTAGGGACAGAAACACTATCTTTCATAAAAGTTGTTACAGAATATCAAAGATATTAAAACAATATTTGCATTGATTAAAAGTCAAAAGTTGGCTCATATAGTACTTTTTATCCTTCATACAATTTCCAAAAATATACTTATAGAATTTAACAAAGTTTCAGACTCAAAGAAGTATCCAAAAAGTGCTATTTGAATCCACTGCTATCTCCCACACCCTTTTTCCTACCTTAAACTCCTATATTTATACAAAATAATATCTCCTTTCGAGACTGTTTATGGATCCCCACATGTAGGATCAAAATATTTTAAAATTGTTTTTGGATCCACAGATATAGGATCGAGAAAACTTAAAAATAGAAATTGTTTGATTACATCAACAAAAAAAGTTTAACTTCAAAAGATATATTGCCACCTAATATAAACAAATTCTAAACCAAATTGATTTTCAACTTTTCCAGCTAACTGTCTGTGAATCATCAAGCTTTTCCAACTTGTCAAAGATTCCAAGTAGCCTCTGCAAGTATAGTCAATCCATCTAGTGCTTGAGATCTCTTTCGAAGTCTAGCTAACTCTTCTTCCACAGCTGGCAATCTGTCCTGTAATGTCTAATTCTGTTTGAGTAATTCTGAATTTTCCTCCATGGCCGTTTTCCTCCTTTTCACAAAATCCACAGTAACCCTAACCAATTCAACATAATTGGCATTTATGTATTCAAGGTCCTACCTAATCATACGATTTGCATTCACCAATTGGTCATTAAGATGATTAAGATGTGAATTCTGAGCTCTGTAGTGATGCAAAGCTTTTCTAAGATTTGAAACCTCAGTTTCTTCTTCCCTCTGCACATTTTCATCTGAACCATCTACCTCTCCATTTAGAGGTTTCTTTTCCAATATTTCAAGTAATGGAATCATGTTTTCCTCATCTGTATTTTAACAATTTACAATTTAAATAAAATTATGAGCCAACTATTTAACTTCTAATGTAACAAAATATACGAATCAAAGTACATACAAGAGGATTGTAAAAACAAACATTTAAAATTTTCTAGGGTTATACAAGAAAACCAAGGCTTACAACTCTAGTACAACCAACTCGCTCCATTTGGGGATGCCATTTTCTCTGCAAAACTGCAAGAACTTTCAGATGACATGCCTTTGACTGAAACTAAAAAATGCACCCAAATCAAACTGCATTCTTTATACATCCATTGGGCAGGAGTCTTTATTCAAACCATGAAACTGTACTGATATACACAATGAGGTGAAGTTCTTCATGTCTTTAATTTGTGTAAATGTTTTTCAGAAACCGCCCATTAACAGGGCCTGGAATTTCCTCACCTTCCAAGTTTTGTAGGACAAAGGTATCGTTTCCCATAATTTTTGAAATCTTAAAAGGTACAAAGCATAGGTTATCAAACTTTCCATGTTTTCCTTTTTCATCTCTACGTGCATCCCATCTAATCACCATATCGTTTACCAGAAAAGTGTCTTCGTTAGCCCTGTTATCAATTTTTTTTTTACTTTCCTTTTATAATCCTCATCCTTTTCTATCAAAGCTTCTCTTTCTTGTTGCAATTGAACAATCTGAAGCATCCTTCTATCTACACCATAAAATAACTGGAAAGGAGAAGTACCAATGGATTTTTTGGTCGTGACTCGATCAACCCAAAGAGCATATTTTAGCATTTTATCCCAATCCTTATTTTTATGAGATAACATCTTTTTAATACTGCTGATAATATTTTTATTCGTGGATTCTGCTAAACCATTACCCTGAGGATAATAGGATGTAGATTTTTTAAGTATGATGCCATTCCTTTCACAAAAGCTAATCATGGATTTAGATTTGAATGTTGGATCATTGTTAGTCACCATTTTCCTTGGGGGTCGAAATCTACTCAAGATATTTTCCTGTAAAAAATTTATGATAACTTCATTTGTTGCTCTGTTTGTAGGAATTGCTTCCTCCCATTTAGTGAACAAGTCAGTAACTGTTAAGATCCATTTATGTTGACCTCTTGAAGTAGGATGAATCTCACCTATAAAATATGGACCCCATTTTTGAAAGGAAAATTACTAGAGGTATGTTTTAAAGGGAGAGATTGTAATTTATGCTTCCCTGCAAACTTTTGGCATTCAATGCAAATCGACTACAAAAACAAATTGAGAATTGATGCCTATGTAATCGATTTAATTTGGAATCCAAATAAGGATTTCAATCTAAATATTCAACCAAAAAGGTCAATGTGGGAAATCCAACATAATCAAAGTTTACTGTCAATGTTATCAACCAAATTTCAATAGACAATGAACTCAGATTTGAAGCAAATGATACCAATGTTAACTGAGGGCATTTGCTTTCAAGATTCATATACTCGATGATTTATATATAGCAATTCTTCAACAGTGTTAATGTCTAAAGAGATTGCAGAGGAAACAAGCCTTTGAGTTTAAGATAAGCCTAGTTTCAGATGTAAGACATGGTTGTAACCCAAAATGTTACGATGAGTAGGTGAAGTAAGCAATGATTATGCCAGTAACCTAGGCCATGATACTTACATTTGGTTGTTCATCAAACGATTTAACTAGAATATTAGGATTGTGGAATAATTTCAAATATAGGACAACAGAGAATGTGACTCTTTAGGTCTGTAGGTAATTAGGTAACCCTTTAACGCTAATTTGTAACAGCACTAATTACTGAGTGTTACAATGTGACCTTTCACAGTCCAAGTACATCATGTCATTAACAACAATTTAACTCCCCATTATTATTATAGTAGAAGGTACTTTCACCGACCAGGAGTTTGTCTAGGAAGACTCTTATACCTTACCAATAATTCAATTGCGTAGTTTAAAATAATGACGGAACAGTCGTATTAACCGTTCATAAATCCTTTCGAAAGAAAAACAAGGAAATAACCAGATACCTATGTATTTATGTCATCGGCTTAACGTGGAAGTGGGAAAATAATGGCCATCTTTTGTGATCTGAGAAGAGGTTCCTCCTTCTCCTGCACAACTACAGGGTCAATAACCATTTGAGTTGGGTGCAACTCAAGGTACCTGGATTGGCTGGACAATGTGAACCTATTGATTTTTCTGTTATCACAGAGCAAAACCCAATCGTTAGTTAAAACGAATTATGCGGAAGCAGTTTGAGCCCAATAGGCCCAAGCGTTTCAACTCTCGCCGTGATACCATATGTGACAAAACCCATATATCTCAATGTAGTATAAGAGGAAAATGTGGTGATTTTTTCTTTCTCGTTATTTAATTAACAAACATCGTAGTAAGTTTTATTGGAGACAAGGAGAATTTATTAAAATATTTCATCACAAAATCCCACCATGTTAAAGTAATTGGGCAAAATAATAACCAATTCCTCAACATAACCTTCTAATGAAAATGTCAGCAAAAACGAGAATGTAACCACTCCGGGACATAAAAAAAAAGGTGATCCTTCTCTAAGACACCTCATCCTTTAATACAAGTACCTAAACCATGGCTACATCCATAAATAGCATCACAATCTTGCCTTGAAGATATACCTACATCATTGTTAAATTACACATATTTGTGTACATCCATGAACTAAGGAACTTTCCTTTATTGTATTTTCTTTAAAACCGTCTATAGGCTTAGCTTTTCTTTGGAAATTTTGACTTGAAAACTATGACCGAAGGCCGTACATGCAATACTTTCCAGTTTAAATACTTATGTCCAGCCTTAAAATATCAATTCGTAAGCCACCCTTTGTAAAACACAATTCAAAGTAAATCATAGCGTGAGCATAGCTTACAAAATATCTAATCCATAAAATGTTAGTTTCGTTGGCGTTAGCCTTTTAATTGTGATTATTAAGTGTTCTCAACATTCCAGTATTATTCACAATCTTGCAAGCATTTCTTCATCACAATGCCTCTAACAAATGCCAAAGTGCAGACTAAGATCAATATGATTCCAACTCACTATTCTTGATGATCATTTTTAAAATATTTAAACCATTTTAAATATACAACATAATGCAAGGAAAACACCATTAGACACAATAACAAAAAGGACAACAACGTACGTGGTTCACCCCAAACTTGGGGTTACGTCCACTAATCTTTCTTATCATGTAATATTTTCCAAATAGCCGCTTTACAATTTGCAACAATTCTGTTGCCGGACAATCTTCCTGTTCAGGCTTGAAGGACTCCCTCCCATAGAGAGTTTCCAATAATCATATAATTTGATTCTAAAGAACACAAGTTAGGATTGTTCATTAAGGGTGATTTTGACCCTCAACTAGACATGCCCAAATCGACAACATTGGGTCTATATGCAGGCATACAGTAAGGTATATGTTCAAAAATAAAAAAATGATATACCAACTACACATGCAAGCGTGTAATTACTTGTCCAACAAATGCATTTAAGTCGTAGTGGAGTCCCTTGAAACTTATAGATTTCAATCCATAAACTACAGCAGAGGCTATCGTATTACCATTCTGATTAGCCGAAGACGTGCCTAAACAGAGTGTCGAGGGAATCCACAACAATTACCTAAAGATTTTACCAGAAATATCACTACGACCTCTAAAAACTTTGAAGGCAACCCATAAGGTAAACATTAAGGAAAAACAACAAATCGAAGTCCTTACTGAAATTTCATATGGAAAACATGAATCTGTCTAAATCTGTATTCAACGTTAAGCATTGCCTACCTCAACCAACTTGGGCCATCACACTTTAGGGGTATACTAAGGACCAAGGAAATGCAAGGCTGGAGATTTCCAATCATATGGAAATCAGTAATACGGTTAAGGAATTTCTATTATGATGGATTGTAAAAAAAAATATTACCCCGCCCTCAACAGTAGATCATCCTCTCGGACGATTTCTACAGTCCGTAAGATCATTACACTGAAAGGAGTGGTGGAGTTGCGGTTGGGTTTTTCTGAGGTACATAGCGAGTCGTTCATTCCTAGTGCACCAGCAGGAGCGCATATATGAAATTGTTGAAATACGAGCGGAATAACGTTGCTAGCAATTTCGCTTTTGTCAAACACAACATCTTGTGGGCCTTTGATCTCCCCGGAATTGACTTCACGACAACAACACTTTCAAACAATGGATGTATCTCGTCCTTTAACAGTAGGTTAATGACATTATTAACCCTTGAAAACCATTGCGGTAGTGATGAATATGTATTCCTTATTTTTATAAAAAAATATGTAGAAAACGTATCTTTTAAACTACAGGGTTCCATGAGCTGAAATGAGTAAACCCCTCGAACATCCTGAATGGTTCATCACAGAAAGTTATACAGCTAGACACTAAATTCAAGAATCTGGTTGCCATGGTAAATGGCATGTCTCCATGAGGGAAAAAGCATTTACAATCCGCCCAACTATAAAATCGTCGAGCGTATGGTTGCATTGACATCCAAAACGTGGAAAGATGAGGTTTAGGACTATGGAGGAGCCTATGCAAGGGCAGATCCAAGGCATAAGAAGGTCAACGCATACCAGCTTTCATTTTTGAATTTACCAGGTAGAAAAGACAAAGAAAATCCACCACAAAACACATCTCTGGATTGGGATGGACCCATAAGAAAACAAAATGATCCAGTATGAAAAACTAAATCATGGGTCTTGGATCTATTTATAAATAAAATACCTAAACCCTAACGCAGGCAAGGCAAGAAAAACCATCCATGGAGTCGGATGCAAGTTCATCCCCAAAATACGCACATGCAGGTTTGTAAATCAACTAGGGAGTGCATTTGGTACATACCCAAGCTTGGGCATCATCCATTACACCATCACCGAAAGTAATTATAATTCAGATTTCAGCTAAAGCGCATTCATTTTCTCCAATCCAATGCATACTCAGATAATGATCTTTTCAAGAAAATTGCCAAGCAAAAATGTATACGACCACATCAAAAGGAACATATGGGTCAAATTCTGTAGAATCAAAAGAAATGTTCCGGCTTACATCCAAAAATGGAGGCATGAGCACTCGAACATACCTTAATCTGTACCACACACCTGGAAAGGTCGAAGGCTCATTCACTGGAAGGAATGCCCGCCAGCACAATGCACATTGGCTGAATTTGTTTCGCTCTCTTCTCAAGAGGCTGCCCCCCCCAAATCAAACGTAGAGCCCCCTTCTTAAAGGGCGCATAGATTCTCTCCTTCATGGAGGTGTAGCAATTGTAGCTTACAACAGGCACAGGTATTCCCAAAATTCCGTAGGCACTCCCCTTATCAAGGCAGATATCGCTCTCCCTTAATGGAGGGCCGTTGGAAAGAAAATAAATCAGTTTCCCCCTCATTGTCTGACACATGGCACTCTTTTCTAGTTATGAAAATGATTCCCATGTTTTTCCTCCTAATGTGGGAATAATAGCCACGTTTTCCTCCCAGAAAGCGATTCCCTTTTCTTAGCGAATTTAGTGTATAGGGAACAAACCCCATACCCACCTCTTAAGTAAAAAATGTCATGTTTTTACTGTTTGTATTCCAGGTTGTTATAGTATAATCCATATATCAATGTATACATATGGTCGTATCGTTTTGAAAGTTTTACGTGGTACACATTTCAATATTTTAGCACCTTTGAGTAAGGTTTAAAAAAAATCAGGCTTGTAATGTATTCAACATGCTTTCCTTGGTTCTAGATTCCAGGTTTTGGTTTCAGGTAAGACATCTTATTTAAAGGAGTGAGATCCATTCATTCGTTAACTGAATATATTAGCCTCGTCACGACTTACTAGGAGCTTAAGTCGTCTAGGGTTTTGCTAGTAGTTTTCATTTTTTCGAGGATGGCATGGGTTTTACTTTTTTATCTTATATTTTTTTTTTCTTTCCTTTTCTTTCTGGTGGGGCCTTGGCATTGAGCTCCTCACCATAATTAAAGTACAATAAACATTCATAAATTGAAGGTGCTTAGGGAGTATCCAAGCGGAATATTACAGAGGAAAAACCATCATCAATTTGATCAATATCATGCTCATGTTCATCTAAATCCTCAACTTCCCTTTCATCTACCTCATAAGATTCATCATCTCCTATCAGATTGTTTTGGAAATGAGGTTGCATTATTTGATCTTCATTATCTAGGAACAAAATGGTGCCTAAATTGATTTGGATTTCTCTCTCCTTCTTGTATAGGTTTAGTTTGATTATTGTTCTCCTTTTCTAACCTATTTATCTTTGCAGACATATTCTTTATTAACTTGGTCGTTTCATCCAATTTATTTTTTGATGATTTTCATGTAGAAGTTGATGACATCATCTCTTTTTTACCTTTTTTTATCATGTACTTGAGATTTGATTTATCTTTAAGTTTACTTGATGCTAACAAGTTTGACTCAACTTCTAATGCAACTTCCTACATATTTAGCAAAGTTACATACTTCTTTCTCTTAGTAGCAAAGAAAACTTAGAATCAAAAGAATTAGCATACATGAGTTTTGCTGATGTCTAATAAGGATTTATTTTAGCTGGTCTCTTACCATACATCTTATTGAAGCATTTTGAAAAATCTATAACTGGTTCATTTTTCTCTCTTTACAAAGCTCCAAATTCAGTGATGTAGTAAAGATAATGTTTAGTGTCCCCCCATTGTCTCATAAACACCTATTATAAAGTTTCTATCCCATCTAAAGAACCCACTGGTAATTCTCTGAACCATTATCTGACCTCTCCATTTAGGATCTGAACAAACATCCCCATCCAAACATACTTAACCTCAATGTTCTGATTGTCAGCATAACTGAAAAATCCATTCCATTGTTCCTTTGTTGTTACTTCACCCTGACCTTTAAAACTAGGGAGATATTTTTGATAATCACCTCCAGGAAGAGCATGAAGGGGTTGAGGCAACACTAATGGGGCATACATTGCAGACACTATTTGTTCCATATAATCAAGAGGCTATCGAACCATGATTGGTTTAACTTGACTTAATAAAGAAGGAGGGATATTTATTTTAATCTGATGAAGTGGGATCTTACTTGTGAGAGGAGTATAAGGTGAAAGTTGAAACTTTAATTAAAAAATTCCGGAATGTAAGATCTGAGGTTTGAAATTTTCAGATGATAAGGGATTGGTGTAAACCTGAAAAACTATCAACTTGAGTGGCATGGATAAGAAAATACAAATATTGTTTTTCTTCCTTTTTAGGCTGTAGATCTACAAAAGGAGAAGCTAACTGTAACAGATCTGCTATGTATATAGATAAAGGATATTAGTATCTTCTAGAAGAAGTAGAACTTAATTTTTGTCTAGCCTCTCTCGGAATATGCTCTGGGTCTAACACTCCTGGATGCAAGGGAAAAGTCGGATTACCCCTAGTCCCTATTTTCCTATAAGCCACTATGAAAGTTGCTTGGTGAAAACTGTAGTTTGTAATACTTTTCTGTTTTTCTTCACCTTCAAAATCAGATTAATGAAAATCACCCAGGGAAGATCTGCTTCACTTTCGTCCCTGGAAACGATTCCAAAATATGTTGGTATTGGAGTTTGTACTAGACTACAAATGTACAAAGCCCAGAGATCTCAATAAGGTACAGAGACTGAAGATTTTGGTTTAGGAGGTTTAAGTTTATCGGTGTGTGATAGGAGGGAAGAAAATAAAGTATAAAGATGAATGATGAAATCTAAAACTAAAGGCCCATACACATATGATAGAAATTAAACAAAGATATCATAGAAACCATATTACTACAAACAATAGATATGTATGAATTGGTTTTGAGCACAAGTTATAGAATCACAAACAGTTGATCATATAAACAGATAATAAATATGTTTTAAATTGAAAAACATTATGTAAAAAGGAACGCAAATACATGTATCTATAATGAGAAAGTAGGGATAGAAACACTATCTTTCATAAAATTCATTACATAATATCAAAGAAATTGAAACAGTATTTGCATTGATTAAAAGTAAAAAATTGGCTCATATAGTATTTTTTATCCTTCATACAATTTCCAAAAATATACATACATAATTTAACAAAGTTATAGACTCAAAGAAGTATCCAAAAAGTGCTATATGAATCCACTACTACCTCCGACACCATTTTTCCTACCTTAAACTCCTATATTTATACAAAATAATATCTCCTTTCGAGACTGTTTATGGATCCCCACATGTAGGATCAAAATAGTTTAAAAATGTTTTTGGATCCACACATATAGGATAGAGAAAACTTAAAAATAGAAATTGTTTGACTACATCAACAAAAAAAGTTTAACTCCAAAAGATATATTGCCACCTAATCAAAACAAATTCTAAACTAAATTGATTTTCAAAATTTCCAGCTAACTGTCTATGAATCATCAAGTTTTTCCAACCCGTCAAAGCTTCCGAGAAGCCTCTGCAAGTATAGTCATTCCATCTAGCGCTTGAGATCTCTTTCGAAGTCTAGATAACTCTTCTTCCAACTTCTACTGGTACTAAAGACTCAGATTCTTCGAATTGAACACTCCTTTCAGTGAAATCCTTTTGAGTGCTTAAATTGATCAACTTTTACCCTTTTGAATCTTCAGAATACCCAACAAATAGGAACTCTTTGCTTTGGTTTTGCAAAGCCTTCCTCTTTTTAGTTGGAATTCTAGCCCAAGCATTTGATCCAAAATACCTGAAATGGGGTCACATCTAGTTTGTGCCCACTCAAAGCTTCAAAAGGAGTGATTCCATCAAGTTTCTTGTGTGGCACCCTGTTCTGGATACAAGATGCACAGTTTATATCTTCGGCCCAAAAATTTGGTGGCAAATTATTAGAATCCATCATGCAAGTTTCCATCTCCTTGAGTGATCTATTCTTCCTCTCAACAACACCATTTTGCTGAGGTGTGTAGGGAATAGAATGCTGCATCTGGATACCTACATCTTTACAATAATGGATGAACTTATATTTGACATACTCTCCACCATTATCATATATGAGGATCTTGAGTTTCTTCTCAGACTGGTTCTCAACCAGGGCTCGAAAGACCTTGAAGAGGTCAAAAACTTCAAACTTAAGCTTCAGAAAGTAGACCCAACAATACCTGGAAAAGTCATCTATGAAGATTAGTGAATATTTGGTTTGAATCATGTACATATGAGGGAATGGAACAACAGTGTTACCGTTGATTATCTCAAGGGGTGCATAGGTTCTCTCATGACTAGCTCTCTCATACTTGTGCTCTGGGTGTTTTCCTAGGATGCAACCTTGGCAGACTCCCTTAGAAAAGTTGATCTTTGGTAACCCTATGGCCATGTATTTGTCACTCAATTCTAAAAGGTACTTGAACTTAATATGGCCAAATATCTCATGCCAAAGCTTGCTTGCTTCATTATCATGAGTGAGAAGAGGTGAGGGGTTTTAGAAAGGTAGGTAATGGGAAAATTTGTACACCCTTGAACTGTGATCGACAACACCTTTTCCTATGACTTTAATATTCAAAATATCTGTGATTTCAACTTAATTTGGAGAGAAGATGACCTTCTTAGGAGAACCAGTGTGCGTGATCTGATACACCGATAAGAGGTTAGCAACAAGACCTGGGACATACAACACATCTTTGAAGGAACCATGGTCAAGATCAATCCTACCCTTCCCCAAAATATCAGTAACAGAGTCATCTCCCAAAAAAATGTTTGTACCTTTCAAATCATCAAGAGAGGAGAGAGTCTCTCTTGTCGAAACCATGTGTCTAGAAGCTCCAGAATCAATGATTAAGGTGGATGATCTTGAATTTCTGGCAACCAAGGCACATACTCTCTCCTTGTCATCTGAGTTTGATCCTCCTTCCCTCTTTCTTGTGCATTCAAGAAGGGATATGTTGTTCTTCTCCAGGTGTTGGGTCAACATGTCAATTTTCTTTTTCATACAAGAGCTCTTAGGATGATAGCCTTTACTGTAGTATGCGCACTTGCTTATTTCACCTTTGTTCTTCTTCTTCTAGAAGTTCCTCTTGGATCCTGAGGGATCCTCTTGAGACTTTCACTTGTCTCTCTTTTTCTTAGGCGGATTTTTGGCTTTCTTCTTTCCCTTTGAATCCACCCTCGAATCTCCAACAACCAAAACTTGGTCTTTGGAAGGTTTGATGGTGCCCGCCATTACCAATATATCTTGCTCCTGGGTGAGGGATTCCATGAACTCAACAAGATTAGGAATATTCCAGGATCGTGCTGTCAATTTGGTGGCATGGAAGGTAAAAAAAAACACTGAGTATTCAGGAACAATTTTAAAAACTATGGTCAAGACTAGTTTCTCATCGTCCTTTTCGATTCCGCACCATTTTAACTGAAAAAGAAGGGCCTTAAACTTGGAAAATTAGAGTTGTAATGATTCAAATCTATCGGGACTCAATGATATCATCTTGTTCTCGAGTTGATGTCATCTCATCTCATCCGTCTTTCCAAAAATATCTTCAATATTATCTCAGAAGAGTCTCATTTTATTCATCCACAACTGCTGAATAATGAGGAATAGGTTGAGGAGATACCCAATCCAAGAGAGAAGGAAAGTCTTCTATAGAAAAAGGTTCTCTAAAATATTTCAGTGGAGAATAGGAGATATTAATATTTAGAGCCTTGATTTCATGGAGATCTTCCTCCCCACACACTATACAAGATAAATCCTTATACTCAATAGGGTTTCTCATGACCAACTCATAGGGATGAGAACTACTATCAATATGCTTCTCTCGTTCCACTTCAGAAACCCTAGTCAAGCTTAATTCCGAATCCCTCGTGACACAAGAAGACAAAAGGTCTAAAATCCCCAAATTTGAAACCCCACCACTACTCACATGATTTATTTCTAAACCAGAGTCTAACAAAGTATTCATAATTTATTCAAAAGATAACAAAATTTTAATGATTGGGAAGGAAGAGTAGAACTTACCTAGAAAATATAAGGCTAAAATCAAGTCCAAAGGAATGGGAAAACTTATACTACTGTCAATACGATCTTGTTCAATCTTTTGAGGATAAGCATCTTCCATAAACCTGCTGTAATAATGTAAATTTGGACATGTAGCTTTAATATGACATCTAAACATGAGTTTCCAATAGTCTAGATTCTTTGAATAGAGGATCCACCCTCCAAAAACACCTCCATTTCTTTAGGAAGCCCTTTCGATACATCCAATTCCACCAGCATACGATGGATACAACGTTCGAAAGACAACACAAAATATTCCTCAATATGTATAAATCTCTCGATAGAGTTAGCCACTCACTTGAAACCAGCCGAATTCCAACAATGCGAGGGGAAGTCACACAACAATTCCCATACATATTTATTTTGAAGCTTCTCCTTCCAAGGGTTAAACCCTACATGCCATTTGATGAGCACCAAAGACCCCTTTTCAATTAACCAGAACCATTCCTTGATTATCCTCCTATCTTCTTATGGAATGAATTGAAAACAGATCCAACTATTCGTAAGGAAAAGAACCCTAGGCATTGATTTAATAATGGGTTTCCATTTTTTACTAACCCAATCCATAAATTCCATCCTTGAAAGCTTAATAAATTCAAACTTTGCAACCAAGGAATTCTTGAAAAGGGATAGTACCATATCTATGATCACATCTTTACCCATGACACATAAGGTTCTACCCTTCTTTACCTTCTCACCCTTCAACTTTCTACGTCTTCACAAGCCCTCCTTTTGATCCTGTATAAGAAACTCCTTCTCCATCAATAAACCTCCTTCTTTGAAAGACTCTACAGGAGAACCAATCTAGGTCGAGCAATCTACAATATCAGATACTTGAATATGGCTATATATAGGATTTAGTTGTGATGAATGTTTTTGCATCAATCAAGCTGGATAAGGAACAAATCCCACGACCATTCCTAGTCATGTTTTAACCCTAGATTGAAGCTGAAAGGAGGGTAAAACCCTATCGTTGTTTCCACCAGAAGTACCCTCCACCAATTTTTTTTTAGTCGGTCTCAAAGATGAAAATACATGTGTCCCATCTCCACATGATTCTTGCCTCCACCAGCCCCCATCAAAAATCCGTGAGTGGTACATCACTGTAAAGAGAGGAGAAAACCTAAAAACATTGAAACCTAAAGAAAAGGTTTCAAAAAACAGAAATAAATTCCCAAATTTTTGAATTGGTTTGTACTAGGCCAACCAAAATGGCTAGCTTGAAGCCAGTAAAAATTGCAAAAATGCCAAAACAATCCAAAACAAATGACTAGAAACACTCCACAAGATCATAAAAACGCTATCAAAACCCATTTCTCATTGTAACTATTATTTACGTACTATTGGATTGACATGGATCGCGAGTGGAACTTCAATTGGTAGAATTGAAATGCTAGTACCTTGGAAAGTTAAGGAGTAAGTTTTTATTATTGATGTATTATAGTATTTCTTGTTGGAGTATTATAAAGAGTTTATTGAATTATACAGTGTTCCTAAACAACAATGATAACTTGGAAATCCACCATAAATAAATAATTGTGATCTCTTCCATCTCTCTTCAATTGCAAGCAAAGTCACTCATGGCTAGGAGTTTTACTTCCCACACTTCATCCCCTACAGTTTTTAGTACCAACAATATTTTAAACACTGTCCAATTGGATACTAAGAATGTTCTAACCTATATTTTTTGTTATTAATTTGATATCACAATAATTTGAGCCCTTGCAAAGAATCAACTTATTTATTCTTCTTCTTATATTTTCATTCTTTTTTTTTCTTTGATGATGAAGCATGGTTCCGAAAAAAACAGGCTATACTTTATCCTTGAAAATTTTTGAATGTATTTTAGGTATCACATTTTTATTTATATAAGGTTTCCTATATTTTTGTTCAATATATGAACTAAACAAACTTTACAGGAGATAACACCTTTCATTGATTTGTTTTGATATTGTAGTTTTGTATATTAACTTTAAACAATAATAAAATAAGATTTCCTTTACCAAATAACACCACTCAAAATAAGATTTTCTTCACCAAATAACACGATTTTAATACATCAAAATATTAGTTGTATATTGGATATTAAGGAAATTCATCGAAGTGAACAATGGATGGATAACTCATAACATTATTTTAATACATCAAAAAATTAATGTTAGTGTTTGATTGCATTTTAGTAAGATTCCTCAAAGTGAATGATAGATTGATAACTCATGCATCTTATTGAAGTTTCATCTCTCTTCTTTGTAAGTAAATATTTATAATGGAAAATATAATGAGTGTTTTCATGAAAAAGTTACTATTTAAAAGTTCTTGATTGATATAATAAATATCGATATTTTTTTATATAGTTATCATCTAATGTTGTTATTTATGAGTTGATTTTTCTTTTCATATCTATCTACTTAATATTCATTATGAAGGGTGTAGAAGATGACAAGGTTAAAGAAGAATCATAAGAAAGGAATGGAGCTATGTTAGTGAATGTGTTGGAGAATCATAAAATTATGTAGATCAAAGTTCTTGTAGTTTAAAATAGAAGCGGTGTCTATAGACACTGTTACATAGACTAAGCACACTTAAGCATATGATTCAACATAAAAGCAAGTGCAAGAAACCAAAATATTTCCATAAACAACAGATGTTCATTACATTAAATTACAATATTACTACTTATGCTTATATCAATCCATAATGCCATCTTATATGGAGCGAAACCTAATAGAATCCCCGCCATGAAGTTGGGATCTATATAGCTTGGACATATTACATAATGTCCTACTTAATTTCTCCCTTGTTATGTGGACAAGTTGACTATTTTATTCCAACTTCTCATCTAATTGAATGCTTATTTTCTTTCTAAGTTGAATCCTTAATTTAACTCTTGGTCGACCATTTAGTTTATCTCCTAGTTAGTTGTCAACTATAAATGGAATATCCCCATAATATCTAAAAGAGTGATGGACTAGCAGGTCTTCCTTTTCCAATACCACCACATCAATACAATGCTTAGGGACTTAGGGGGTGACATTACTTATGTACACACCCCCATAGTTGCAACTTCTTGAAGCCCCAGCATAGCCCAAAGTTTCAAATTATTAGCTTTTGAAAATAGATCTGTAAATATGTCAAAAATTTGAAAATTTGTCCAATAGTAAAAATATTAATAAAATTTTACTGCACTAATTGTGTCAAACAATGAGCATGAAGCTCCACACACTTCATTTTATTATCTAGGGTAGATTGCACTTGGATTATCAATATATTGAAATAAACTTCTTAACTAGAAACTTCTCCCAAAGTATGTTGAATCCACATGGATTTTATGCTACAATGTACTAGAACATGATATTATGCTTCTATGGTTATAAAGAAACCACCTTCTTATTTTCACAAGACTAAACAATTGATTTGGAAGTTCTCTACTTCCTATCATTTACATAATTCAAGTTGGTGTAACCAAATTTAAAATTGAAAAATTAATTTTGCAACTTTTAAGGTGACTTTCTCACAAATTACATATGTTGAGAAACACACCAACTTCAAAAGAAACATCATCTTGATTGTTATTTTAATAAATAAGGGTCCCAACAAGATGTTAAGAGTGTGGCATGAACTTTTACATAATCACACTAATTGTTAAGTTAAAAGAACCCAAAGTACACAATGATTTGAATGCATTTTTTCCTCAAAATGCAACTTCTAATAACTATTGTCATTTTAAATAATTTGCATAATATATCTTGTGGCTTATCTT
>LPNX011030393.1:161408-210854 GCA_001517045.1 Pseudotsuga menziesii | reverse complement strand
GAAACAACACCATTATGTGAAGGATGAAGAGAGTTTAGATAAAGTCTTAGTCAAGCATATTTCAAATCTCGAGAAGGAAAAAATGGCAGCATCAGGGTTGACAGGAAATTCATTGCAGAATGTAGACAGGAAATATCAACCTCATCATTTAGTTGAGGAGAGTTTGGATAAGGTATTGGTCAAGCATATATCAAAATTGGAGAAGGAGAAACTGGCAGCATTGGCATCAGAGGAATCATTTCAGAGGGTGCAAAGAAGTCTGAATCACTATGATAGTAAGGACGGAGAGAGTTTAGGAAATGTCTTGGTGAAACATATATCTAAGCTGGAGAAGGAGAAATTAGAGGCAGTGCAAGAGGCATCTGCAAGGGTACAAAAAAAACAGCATGAGTGTGATGGGAAGAATGAAGATAGTTTGGATAAGGTATTGGTCAAGCATGTATCAAAATTGGAAAAGGAGAAACTGGCGGCATTGGCATCAGAAAAGGAATCATTTCAAAGGGTGCAAAGAAGTCTGAATCACTGTGATAGTAAGGATAGAAGCCTTTCCATTAAGAAGCCGATAGTCATTGGTGACTCCCGAATCAACATTCAGGATTTTAAGATGAAGAAGGCCTCTAAAAGAATGGACCTAGCCCACTACCATCGGAAAATAACTGCTCAGCTGAAAGACTTCGAAGAGGTTCTGTTCTACCATGTCCTAAGGAATCTAAATCAAAACGCAGATCATGAAGCAAACAGGGGAGCCTCCTTAAGAAAGGGAGTCCTACTGGTAAATGGAAATGAACATTACTGTCCCATCCCCTAGTGACAGAGGAGAGAGGTCTCCTAGCTCCTCTCAGGAAAAGAAGAAAAGCTTTCTTGAGTCCATCCTTGGTCGGCTTGCAGACTAAGGCTTCGTGGTGTAAGTCCATGGTGAGGACAAACTCTGAACAGTGCCAGGCAATTTGACTGCATTTTGTGTTTATTTACATTGTTTTGCAAGGTTGCTCTTTTAATTTTTGGTCATCTTTGGTTAAATTCTCCAGGCACAGATTGTCTTTATGGAGGCCATTATGCTTACCATGAAATATATGAGTCCATTGATAGCTTCTAGCGTGCCCAGCAAGGAAGTATTTTTTGAAGAAATTTAAAGTTGGTGCATGCTACAGGAAGTTCTCTCATCGTGGTTGGCCTGGCTATTAAGAGTTTCGTTGTGCAGTCTTCAGTTTTAGTGCAGGGGAGAGGGAAAGGTGCAGATCGTTGGAGATCCAGCTCATTGACTTGTCTCTTGAAATGTCAAGGAAAAATCCAATTTAGATTTCTGAATTGTCTCAGCACTTTTGGATGGATGTCTCAACAGTTCATTGTTAGATAGATTCTATTAAGTTCTATTGAATATGCCAAAACGTTGATAAAGGGAGAAGAAGCGTTCTCTTTGAAATTTTGGCCTCGATGGGAAGATTTCAGACCTCGTGTAGGGGAGAGAAAGGTGTTAGTCAGCTCCAGATTATCAAGGAAAGCCTCCTCTATCAGACCTCTGACTTCCTCCTCTTTGGTTGGCAATATAAGAGTTTCTAGTGCTGATTAAATTCTTTTGGAAGTCTATGCCTTCCCAGAAAATTCCAAACAGTTGATAAAAGGAGTTATCATGCTGCCTTTGCCTATATTTCTGGATCCTTAGTATATCTTGATCTAGATTATCTGAATGTAAAGCTACTGGCAGCTGGTTAGCTAGGATATCAATACAAAGGCCCTATAACCGTTTGAGTAAAAAAAAAAAAGGATGGAGAGAGTTTAGGAAATACTTTAAGATCTGAATTCAGCTCTGTATTGAATACTAAATCACATAAGGAATATTCCAGTGAAGGAAAATCCCAGTGAGACGTGCAAATTCTTGAGAGATCAAGGAATGATCCAGATAACCTAAGTGTTGAAAGGGAGTTCTCAACAGGTGTAATTTCATCTAGAAATAAGGAATATAAATTCCTTCCATGTTGATATTTTTCTGCCAACACAGTCACAAAGGAGGTATTCCCAAAGGCCTTGTAAGACTGTAAGTAGAATTAATCCAAATTGCCCACAGGGAGTCTAATGTACCATGCAGGCATATGGAAATATCCTCAAATGTCCTCACATCAATAAAAATGCCTCTACTCTTTGGAAAAATGATTTCCTAAGAATCCTGAGTTTTGAATAAGAATGTGACAAGTATTTGTAGAAAGATAGCTACAACATATGAATATTACTCAAAGAAACCCAATGAAATTTCGATGATAAAGTTGAATACTTGACAACCTTAGTGAAGAAGACATCACTCTAAACTTTGGGACACTGTATCACAAAAGAATAGGATCATAACCGCAAGATTAATTTATAGTTGGAAACAAGTGAAGAATTTGGAAGTGTATGGTACCAAATGAGAACTATTATAACATAGAAGCACCAAGGCAAACTTGAAGTAGCCTCTATAACATATGGTGAGAAGAATTGGACATCAAACAATTCCATCAAGTCACGCATACTTAGTATTATGTCCTTAATAATAATAAAAATTAGATTCCCACTAGGCTTAAAGATGTGCCCGCACATGGAATCAAGATGCCCGTAAATGACAAATGCCTGCAGGCCTTGCATGAAACATGCCCGCCAATATCTGTAAACATTCAAGTGTGATTTGGGATTGTAAGAGGAGTGTTGAAAGGGTTTTATCCTTAAAAACACAATGTGAGCTGATTAGAGAAATGTGAATTAAATTGGAGAACCCAATATCGTTCATCTATGCACGGATTGGTTGCAAAATAAAAAGCACATACACAAAAGTTCAGCAACATAACATCATGGAAGGAAATTTATACATTTGATAAAGCATAGGCACAATAAGATAAATTTAACGAGATGGTAGAAGCATCTGTGAAATACTAAAAATTATCATATTCTGACCCATAACAGCATGCTAATATAAGTTCAAATCCTGTTTGAAGCAATGACTTGAGAAAAAAGTGCTTATCAAGTTTTATAAAAACCTGTTGTAAAATGAACCAGATCTGAAACCTGATGTAAAATAAACTAGATATGAAAGTAATCCTGCTGCTTAAAGTCCTGCTAAGAGGAGTAGCAAGAACCCACTCTTCCAGATATCCCCTCTGCAACAGCTTCTTAGCAATCACCAGTTTCCAGATGGCTCCTCAGCTTCTTAGCAATCTCCAGATATTAAGCAATCAAATATTATGTAGCCACACAATGGAAAAAACGCCCTGAACCCATTCGCAGGCACCTCGGCATGCAGCCACACATGGAAAAAACGCCCTAAACCCAGCTCGCAGGTGCACTCAGAATGCAGCCACACAATGGAAAAAATGCCCTAAACCCAGCTCGCAGGTGCACTCAGAATGCAGCCACACAATGGAAAAAATGCCCTAAACCCAGCTCGCAGGTGCACTCAGACCTCAAACTACAAGCAAACGAGCTCGCGGGCACAGGCACAGCTCGCAGGCAAGGCTCGGACAGGCACCCAGCTCGCAGGTGCACTCAAACCTCAAACCACAAGCAAACGAGCTCGTAGGCATAGGCACAGCTCGCAGGAAAGGCTCGGACAGGCACACAGGCAAGGCTCGTGAACGGCTCAGGCCAAAAATTTGAATAAAACATGCCCCAGCATATTGCATATTTATATAGTAAAAAAAAACCCCTAATTACCCCTAATATACCCCCAATATATTAATTTTTAATTTTTTAATTTTAACCCCCCCAATATGAACGGACGTGATATCATATTGGTCCCTAGGTGATGCCCCCGTGCAATATCCCAAGTGTATCATGGAATTTGGTGCACTGAATTAGGGATAAAAAATTTCAAATTATAAAACATGAATATTTTTATTTCAAATATATATTGGTGGTTCGTTTGGTATTATGAATTGCACTGGTGTAGGATTTAATAAAAAAAATTACCACACCAAAAAATTCATTTTTATCATTCTATAATTATTATGACCCCAACAACACCAATGTCGTACATCACATACTTAGATGCCCTCACATTCATGCACCACATGGTGCCATTGCTTGGTCCCATTAGTTGCTGACCGGAGTTTGAATTTTTCCAAACAATGAAAAAAATTTCAAATTTTACATACATCGCCACGATGCCTCCTTGATGTGGAAGTGACCAGGAAATTGATTGTTGCTTCACTATTTATTTTTTTAGTGGATTAAACCTGAGAATTTAGCTTTATTTTGAGCAAATTAAAAAAAAAATCTATGATGTGTTTAATCCTGTCGGACTGCGCCGCAAGACAATGCACCATGTGAATTTACAGCATGCACCATGAGCGGTGCATGCACTACATAGGCACATCGCAAATACGATGTGCTATTATTTTTAGCCCACTGATTAACATAGTTAAAAAACTATGAATATAATCATGGTGTGTCATATACATATATATGCACCACATTCCGACACACTGATGTGTTCAAATCCCACCTAGTAAATCAACATAATTTACTAAAATGTATAACGTTAGGCGGTGTAGTTAATTGGACCAGACACACCTCCTTCTTGGTGCACTAGTATGTCCCTAGCGCACAAATAATCTAGATAAATAAAAAACAAAGCATATTACAGTGCGTTAAGTTACAAAATACTCATTGAGTATTTGTTGCACTATCATGTAACTAACGCACCATAAAACAATAAAAATTTAATAGTGCTTTATGTGAACATTTGTGCACCACCCATCAGTGCACTAACATGCATTAGGCACACCATCTACCATATTTTAAAATAGTAAAATACATAAGTAGGTTCCCCTACAACGATATGCTTAGGTCACCCTAACGCAGTGCCATAGCAAGTTTTTAAAAAACATGTTTATCCAATGCAGAATAAAAACGAATGTGCACTGGATATACAGTGTGTTGGCTTGTAAATGTTGCACCGTTCTTTCTTAAACATATCACAAACATGCAAATAGATGTAGTACCTACTATGGTGTTTTCATTGACATATGTGCACTACTTAGAGTTGCATCATATATTCACAACCTATCGGTGCTTACTATATTTATTGGATGCACTGTTAATCGAAATATATTTAAAAAAACATTAGCATGGTCACTGGTATGCATGCTTATTATAGCACATGGTTGGAAGTGCTTGTCTGTCTATAGAGCACTAGAGCCAATGTGTTCTTGTGGTTTAGGCACACCAATTAAACTTAGATGCGTTTTATCATTTCATTATTAAGCTACTACTTTGGAGGGCTTCTTTTCAAATCTTATATATGTCAGATTTATTTTCATGTGTTGGAGTATACTTTATCATTCAAAATTTCAATTTCGTTAAAGGTGCAAAATGTTACCAAAGGAATTGGGATATGAGCTGATAAGATTTCCATCGAACCTGTTATCAAATCTTGCAGTTGAGTTCCCCTTCTACCATCCAAAAACTTCACAAATATGCCTATATTCCTATTGGATGTATCATTGTTTATTAGGATTCCCTATACCTCATATTTTCCATATCATAACCAATTTTAAATATCATGTTTTGTTATGTTGCTTCCATATGTTTTAGTAATTAAAATCACCAAAATTTTCCCCTAAAAAAATATTCATACCACTAGACCTATATTGTTGCATCTATCTTTTGAGAGTGCTTAAACATGACTTAGGTATTCTTCTTAATTGAAAATAATATGCAAATTTAGAATAAATATAGCCCTCTAGATTGAAAACTTTCCCTGCACAATTTACTTTACATAGCCACGTATCGCTTTGAACTAACTTTACAAATCAAAGAGTTTCAATTCATTATAGTAAATCCATGAGGTTATTTACTCATGTGTCCTCAATGCTCTTTTTCCAAAGAGTCCTCAAAGCTTCTTTATAGCTGCAATATTTTAAGTTCTCAAGTCCTTTTAAGTAAACTCAACAACTATGACCTAACACAATTATACATATAGATTTCGTCATTTAATTTCTTGCATGCTTCCCTACCTTTAAATATTTAAAAGACTCAAACCTCTGAGCGAATTTTCTTCAATAACACAATTTCTTTAGTTTAAGCTTCTCATTTGAGAAATGGACTCTAAGTAGTTTGCCAACGGGCCATTCCTCGCTATAGTGCTCAAAGATGTACTGTAAAATCCACTCTATACATTTTTTTCCTAATGGATTCCAGAAGTGGTCATTAACTCTTTGAAATGCCTTGTAAAGATTGAATTTGCCTTAAACAATTGCTTGTCATGTTTCACTCCATGAAAATAGAATAACTATAAATTTAAGCCAGGGATATCTAGACAGTAACTGTAAACACTTTCTATCAATGCATACTATATATTTCCTACATTTGTAACTCAATGTACAAATGAACCATCTCTAAGTTCAAGTTTATAACTACAAAATGGGAATGATTGTTTCAATATATTTTAGGGAGAATAAATTTAGACAAGAAAATCACAATACATAAAGGCCAAGAAAATACTAGCTATTACATGTCAGTTGATTCAACAACTGCACATTTTAAAGCTCACATGATAAAATTGCAATTGAAACTCATATAAAGGTTGAGAAATATGACATACTTTTAGTCTTCAAACATGACTCATATTTCATTACGTTTGGCCAACTTGCTTACTTGTCCACAAAATCAACATTTTTCCTACTCAAACCCTTATTAGAATACCACCTGTATATTTGTTTCCAAACCTTTGGGAAGGATTGGACTATTTGCATGCTTACCAAGATTAAATTAATATAGCCCCTAACCTCCTTTAACCATACAATAATGCTCCCATATCACCTTTCTCACAAATGTTTTTAAGGCTACTACTAGCATAATATTTAACCACTTCAAAGCTTGAAGTAACCATAGCCTTATGATGAAAATACTTGTGGCCACAGTCGTGGCATTCAAAGACAAATGTTGCCTCGAAGCCTTTTTTTTGTTTCTATATCAAATCACATATTTACCAAATCCACAAATTTCCTACACAAATTAGGACCCATGGTCCATTTGCAATATAGTTCTCTTGTTAGGAAACTAAACACAGAGAGTATGTAGAAGAAACTTGTTAGGAATGTTATTGTCCTTTATGTTGGATATGTATAAGCAGAATTTGAATCCATAACCAATGTTTTATGTCAACCCATTGTTAGAATACCAATTGCAATTAGGAATTTCTCCATGGCTTTAGATGTCTAGGGTAGTGGAGAAGTAAAACAAACAAAAATGACAAACTATCCATCGTATGCCCTACTCTTATCACCTTTTATATTTCTTTTGTCTTTTCTATGAGTATTACTTTCTTTCTGATTCATATTGTTTGTTTCCTTTTGGCATAAACTCTTATAATGCCTTCCTTGACAATTCCTTTAACTCATTTCCACTTGTCCTGCAGTTCTTGGAGTTTCATACCAGAGGGAAGAATATGTTAATCTGCAACATACTTAAACTGTCCCCATATTGACAAATATTGTTTCTTGTGTCCATTTTTTCCTATCCTAATGTACTTATTTTAAAGTATGATTTTAGAGACCATGCTCCTTAAACTAAATTTTCACTTAAATGCTGCATTTTTTTCATTATATGTTGTGTTTGTTTAGATCAATTGGCTTCTTTAGTTATTGTCAAACAAATGTGAGGACATTGTCACAAACTAAAAGCCATGAATAAACACTTCCTTTTATTCTAAACCTTGTCAAATTAGACTCAATGGTGTGCTTACACAACTTTCCGTGCATTTCACTTTGGCACTCTAGCTTGATTTGCACTCTGTTTTCAGTACTTGTAATTTGGAATTATGTATAACCAATGCGATTTTGGTCCTCTTCGTATAGAAATACACCTTAAGACATGTTTTTCTTGCACTCAAGTGTACATACCTTCCTCTTTTTAGTTGTTGTTGTCTTTTGCAGTACCGTGTTTTCCAATGTGTCTCTTATATTTAAGTTACTTTTTCTTGTATGCTACAAAGTCATTTAATGATTTGTTATCCTATTAATTGACGAGGAAATTTATTTCCTCCTCACTTTCAAATCATGATACATGACCAACAATTGCTGGATTTAAATTGAATTTAGTCTATGCACAAATTGATTTTATCTTCCCATTTCGAAATCACCCTCTCACAAGAATCTATCTTCTTATTATTACACATTTTTGGGGTAATTTATAATTTTACTAAAGTTATTATGATTGTATATAACTTTTAAAATGAAATTGTTCATTATAATTGTATACAAGAGCCACGATGTGGCATTGTCACTGCAGTTGTTAGTAGCTATTTCTACAATGTCAATGCTATAGGAAAAAAAACTAGCTTGTTTAATCTGTAAGTAATTTTGACCATCCACTAAAGTTTTGACATTCTACTCTTATGGATTATGTAATCTAAACATAACTTGATTTTATATAAATATATGGATTATGTAATCTAAACATAGCTTGATTTTAAATAAATGATGTTGATTTTATATAAATGTGTATTTCCATGTAAAAATATAAATATAAAGTATTTTCATAACTTTGTTATAAGAAAAACAAAAATGAATGAAGGGCACACCTTCCAAAAAAAACATGTGAGTGACATTTCAATAAAAATAAAAATATAAAGTATTTTCATAACTTTGTTTCCATAAAAATATATTTAAACATACTATTAGTGACCTCCTTGTATTGAGTATAATCATATTAAAAAAATAATAATGAAGGGCACACCTTGCAAATAGACATGTAAAAAACATATGAGTGGCATTTCAATATATTAAACATTATTTGTGATTTTTTCCACTTCTAAGTAAAATTCCTCAACCATAACAAAGACGGAAATTATATATATATATATATATATTTGTTAGTAGTGCCAAATGTTGTAGGGTCGACCCACTTGTACAATTTAGTTGAGATATTATAATCCATAATATGCAAATATATGGATTATGCTTTAATCTCTCGTCGATCTCTTCAGTGTCAATTGTAAGCAGATGATCTGACTGCACATACGTTATATAATTTTAATGGGAAGAAAAATTAGGATAAAAAAACGGTTAGTACCATAACCCATCCCACGTGTCAGTGAAGGACGGAATGTGAGCCAGCACCACATTTGTTCAATTACACATTTCATTTCATTTGATCATTTTCTATGAAGTATGGTTACACGTTTCATTTGATTTAATCAATTTCTATGAAGTATGGTTACGCATTTCATTTGATTTGATCAATTTCTATGAAGTATGGTTACACGTTTCATTTGATTTGATCAATTTCTATGAGGTATGGTTAATACGCAAGAAAATTGAAAAAAAAAACAGAGGAAGTCCTGGGTGCATATGGATCAAAATACCTCCGTAGGACGCCCTCGAGGTCTAGCCTATCACAGTCCATCCAGAGGGATATCAATAGTTGAATTAAGAATTAGCTAATTGGAACAGTCATGGTCGATGCTGACAGATTAAGAAAAGTGTAGAAAATAATTCTTGCCAAATTTGGATGGAATCTGTTCTATGCAAACATTTATCCCTAAGCTTCTAGATATTTATATTTAATATCTTTTCCCGAAAAGTTGGTCCAAAATAAAATACATATTTTGTTTCTTACTGATAAGGTATTTTATTCGAGGTGAACCTGGTCGAAACAAAGGGAGGATGGAGCAAAGCAATGAAACAGGTCCATCAAAACAATAGGGAAATCTATATTCCACTGTACCTATCAAGTATCTAAGCACATTATTTGATTATACCCAATGCAGTTGGTAATTCTATTTTATAAGGTATCGTCAATCGGGAATCGGGACCTCCTGTGACTGAGGTTTTCTCGACATACATGCATAGACAGTGGGGTATTGATCCCTGGCATCAAACCCTACCTGGATTTTTGAAGGCGATTCCACTGATTTGATTTTAAATTTAAAGAAAAATTGTTGAAATCGAGAAGATTCTCGGCCTTAGCTATGTCAAATTCTAACAAAATTCACCTTCTATGATACTATTGGATTTACTTGATAGGAGAGGGATTCTGTCTCCGACCTGATCTCAATGAATTTTTTATTAGACTTGCCATGGAAAATGAGACAAAGTAAAAAAGTTACAACTAATTAACATCAAAGTGATATAATTATTATATGCTAGTTTGGTTGACACAAAGACAATTTGTTCCACATTACCAGTCGAATTTGGCAGGGGCTTTGAACAATGACAAAAATAAAATTGATCTAAACTTCTTCATAATGGCTTCCTTACAAAAACTAGAGGGTTTCCTCCTTACACAACAACGTAGATATGCAATATTATAAATCTTGACGTATTTGTAACTTCGAAATGTATTCATCCGTATTTCTTATGTATTGTACCCCGATGTTTTTTCCAGTATGTGTCTGTAATGTATTTGAGTCATGTCATGCCCCGATGTTCCTATCAGGATGTTCTATAATGTAAACAAGTCATGTCAAGTCATTGTTGGTAACCCTCCTATTGGTCAAGGTTTAAAGTCACTGCAGTTGTGGGGCCCTAGGGTTATTAGACTATTCTAGAGAAGTCAACCCTAGGAGAGTCATTGTAAGTCAGGGAAATAGTCCCCACCATTGTGTTAAGGATAACCTTCCTTGTTGGTCAGAGGAGGCAAAGTCCCCACAAGTTGTGGGGCACTAGGGTTATTAGACACTCCTAGAGATGTCGGCTCTAGTAAGTAATTGTTAAGTGAGGCCAACATGTTGGAGTGGGTTTCAAGTGAACAAAATAATATAAATAGAGAGTGAGCCTCTCTATTTATCACACACACACTCACTCATTGGGGCGCATGAGTGAGAGAGAAGTTGTTGGGATCAGAGAGAGAGACTACTGATATCGGGAGATCATCTTTATGTTTTTGGGTTTTACTTTTGGTGTTGATTCTATCTCTAAGGAAGTTGTGGGGTTTTCTCCTTTATGGTTTCCCCAAGGAAAATTCTTTGTGTCTCTTGTCTCTTGTGTTTATTGTTGTGCACGTTATTCTCTCACTTAAAGATCCTAAGATCATAATGTTCGCTTGAATGATAAAAATCTAACATGGTATCAGAGCTAACCTGAGAAGAAGACATTGTGCAGCTGCAGAAGCTAGGGCTTCTTAATTATAGGTCTCTCTAAAGTATGCTAGGATGACTCTCCATTGAAGGGTGCATCTTTCTGTCGAAGTAGAATTCGATTTCGGACATTTTCAGTTTTTGGTGCGGGAAATTAGGGCTTCTTATAGAAGAGTATTTTTTGAGTGAGCCCAAAATAGGATTTATCTCCTCATAAAAATCAAATTTTAGAGACCTGGGTCAAGATTTTTGGTTGGGTGAAACTCCAGGAAAGTCAAACCCTAGTTTGACCCCGAGCTGAAAAAACCCTAAAATACTAAAATTGATAAGTTTTGGTACATTAGCTATATATATGTATTGGAGAACGATCGGGAGCGGAAACTTCACAAGACGAAAAAAAAACCTGATTTACACTGTGTCCAAAATTCAGCCTCAGATTCGCTATATTCTGGGAGATATGACTCCTCCAAGTTAGGGTTCTAGCCTCTTGCAGGATTCATCCCTAAACAGGACACCTTTGGCGAATTGCTATATCCTGGGCTACAAAGGTCCAAATGAAATTTAGGAAGATGTTCCAAAAAGGGCACAGAATTTAATTTATGTGGTATGAGTTTTAGACCCAGAATATGAAACACTGAAGCGTGGAAGTCCATATAACTTTGTTGTTGTGAACAGTCCTATAACAGGTCACCTTAGGAAAATGATCATAAGTCCCAATTGGTGAAACCAATTCTGATGAAACCTATGGTCCTAGAACATGAATAGGCCATACTACCTTAGTGAAAAAAATTAGACATAGAGGAGCATTAATTTCGAAGATACCGCAGAATTAGTAACAGGAATTTTTGTAGAAGAAATTGGAAAACTAAGGCTTCCTGTTCCGGGAGCTTCCCTCCACTGTTTTCAGAAAAGGAGTACATTGGAAACCTTGCCTTGAAGAGATCTATCTTTCTATCCAATTAGATCTAAAAGATTCCAAGTTTTGAAAATTAGGGTTTCTCTGACAAACCCTAGATCAACCAACTTCGGTAAGATCTAATCTTTTGCTATTTTTATTTGAGGTTCTCATTTCAAAGTGATCTATCACATCAGCTTGATGATAAGCTTGGTGAAGTTGACAACTTCCAAGCATGGAATTATATGATCTCTCTGAAGAAAATGAAGTAGAGAGGTTCTAGTTCCAAAGGGAGATGAGGCTAAAAGCCTTACACAAGAAGATCATTGTTGATTCAGTCATGGATCACCTTCCACCACAAGTGTCTTCCCTAAAGACATCGAAAGAGATTTTTTGACCAAGATATTTGAAGGGAAGAACATAAATCAGAATATGACCTTAAGAAACCAATTGAAGAATGTGAAGATCCAGAATTCAGAGACCATACAGTCATACTTCACAAGGGTCTCTCAAATCAAAGAACAACTTGTAGCAGTAGAAGAAGAAGTGGAGAATGCAGAAGTGATGATAGCCACCTTGAATGGCCTCCCAGGATCATGGGATTCATTCATTCAAGGAATATGTGTCAGAAGGAAGCGATTACTTTCAGCAGACTCTGAGAAGAAGAAGAAGCTCAACTCATAAGAAGAGAAGAGAAGATGGGAGAAACTGAAGATCAAGATCTCACCATCCAAAGAAGATCCCTCAAGCGATGAGGAATACGAAGAACTCAACTCTTGAAGAAACTCTTATCCATCTTAGCATTTGGATAAGAAAATATGCTATTATGAATGAAGAAGATGATGAAGCTGAAGGCTCAAGAAGGCGTCTACCCACGAAACAAATAAAGATAACTATTCAATTGTCATTTCATGATATTTTTTTGTTATGCATTTGTTTATATTCAGTTAATGTATTATGCATGATAAAATGTTTGCATTAATGGCAATATACTACTAATATGCATGTGATGGGTAAGTAGCTCATGGTGCTATACAACTCTCCATTGCTGCTTAGGCTAGAATGAAACTTCTTTGCTGACATATTGGATTAGTGCACAATCTCAATGTTGTCCTAGTAGAGATGGAAGGAATCTAGAAAGTTTCCATGGGATATGGATGAATGTTGTATTGGTTAAAATAGTTGCATAATCATATATCTTGATGCAAAAGAATTTTTCATTATGAATATACCATACAACTAATGCATTTGAGTTGTAGGAAAGATCGCATACATAATCGCCTACAAGCAAAGAAGGATGAGACTCTTGTTTCAAAGAACAAGTGACAACAGTTCAAGATGAAGAATAATATGACAAATGCAACGACATCATTCATGCAGAACCTTCCAGCTATGAAGAAGTAACCAAGAAGAAAGGGAAGACTAGTTCAAGAAGAATGATGTCTAGGATGCAGTATCGATACATTAAGGGAAGTTCGTAGTTCCATCATGCAATAGATGGAAACATCATGGGATACAAGGCAAGATTCGTAGCATGAGGCTTCTCACGAAAAGAAGGCATAGACTACAAAGAGACATTTGCAGCCAGTGGGAGTTGAGACACATGAAAAGAAGAATCATGTGTGCAAATGAAATAAGGCCTTGTATAAGTTTAGAAGACACCCATGGGATAACACATACATGATGAGCTTGATGAAGATCTTAACCTTTGCTACAAGGTTGAAGATGAAAGCCTATATAGGATGACAAGCTCACAGATGGGTGCGAGAAGAACTTTCGAAAAAGTTCAAAATAGAGGATCTTGGTATCCAGTGATCCTAGATGGATACATAGAATATTAGTAGCATAGGAAGCTACTTGTCACTCCAATACATAATGTTTTAGTGCATAGAGTATGGAAGACAGAGGGAGTATGATGCTCCACTTCAGAAGGACGACTGCAGAATATCCTGAGGTTCGACATGGTATGGTAGGATGGATAGATTACTAATGACTCTAGGCTTTACTAAGAGTAAAGAGTATTCCAACCTTTGCTTCAAGGTTGAAGGCGGAAGACCAGTGATGCTCCTGTTATGTGTTGATGCACTATTTTCTAGGCATGGAGGTGTGGCAAAATGCGGATGGAATCTTCCTTGGACAAGGTAAGTATGCAATAGAGATCATGAAGGGGTTTAGGATGATGGACTGGAAGGCTATGACCACACCTATGGCATTGAACCTAAAGCTATTGAGTGATTCTTCATCAAAATCAGTTGATGCTACGATGTATCGTCAAATGATTGGGTCCTTGATGTACCTGACAAATATGAGACCAGAATATTGCTTTGTTGTGAACACATTGAGACATGTTCACTTGATGGTTGCAAAGCATGCAGTGAGGTACCTGAAGGGTATACTTGATTATGGGCTCAAGTATGAGGCGAATCAAAATATTAACATGGAGGGTTATGTTGATTCAGATTGGGCAGGTAGTGCAATCGACAGGAAGAGCACTTCAAGGCGTTGCTTCAGTATGGGATCAGGTGTGATCTCTTGGTTTAGCAGGAAGCAATCCTGTGTGGCACTGAGTATAGCTAAAGCAGAGTATGTCGCAGCTTGTTCAGTTAGTTGTGAGGCAGTATGGCTGAGGAAGCTACTGTCTGACTTATTTGATCTCCAATTAGATGCTACTTTTGTATACATTGGGACAACCAGAGTTGTGTGAAGTTGTCAGAGAACTCGGTGTTCCATGAAAAGTCGAAGCATATTGAGATCAAGTATCACTATATTAGGGATATGGTCCAGAGAGGAGCAATGAATCTCTAGTATGTTGTGACAAACGAACAGATAACTGATGTGTCAACGAAACCATTTTCCAAAGTGAAGTTTGAGTACTTTAGGGAGAAGCTTCGTGTTCTCCAGATTGAGGTTCCTTCAAAGGGGAAGTGATGAGTCTGTGAGCCATTCTGACATGGTGAGAGGATTAGTTCCTTCCATGGTCAGATGTAAGGGCTAAGCCATTCTGTCATGGTGAGAGGATTGGTTCCTTCCATGTCAAATATGAGTGCTGAGCCATTCTGATATGACTGTAGGATTAGTTCCTACATGATCAGATATAAGGGCTATTGCCATTCTTTCAATGGAGGTGTTAGGTCAGTTACTAGGAATAATCGTTCTAGGACCAAGGGCCATTCTGATATGACTCTGGGATGTGTTCCCACATGATCAGATATGATTGCATGGCCATTCTGATGTGATTGACGGATTTGTTCCCACTTGATCAGATATAAGGGTTGATGCCATTCTCTTGGAGAATGGAGGCACCTGGTTAGTTACTAGGAACCCTCAACCTAGGGTTGAAAGCCTTGCCAACAAGGTTGCAGGATGTGTTCCCGCATGGTTAGATGTAAGTACAGATCCTTTCTAGCAAGGTTGCAGGATGTGTTCCTGCATGGATAGATGTAAGTGCAAAGCCTTTCTAGCAAGGTTGCAGGATAAGTTCCCGCATGGCTAGATGTAAGTGCAAAGCCCTTCTAGCAAGGTTGCAGGATGTGTTCCCGCATGGCTAGATATAAGTGCTAAGCCTTTTCGAAAGGATTGTGGGATGTATTTCCACATGATCGGATGTGAGTGCTGGGTCTTTCTGATAGGGTTGTGGGATGTGTTCCCGCATGTTCAGATGTGAGTGTTGGGTGTTCCTTTCTGACATGGTGTTGGATGTCTTCCTCTCATGGTCAAATGTAAGTGTTGGGCAGGCCATTCTGACTTAGTGTCAGATATAAGTGCTAAAGAAGACCTACATGGAGGATAGGCCTACAACCAGCATGAAAAAGGCCTGGCTCTGTAGAACTTCCTATGATGAGAAGAATCATGAGATAGCACCCATGATGATGATCCAGATCCAGTGATGATGATCTAGATCTAGTGATGATCCAGATCCAGTGATGATGATCCAGATCAAGTGATAATCCAGATCTAGTGATGATGATCCAGATCCAGTGATGATGATCTAGATCAAGTGATGATCTAGATCCAGTGATGATGATCCAGATCAAGTGATGATCCGGATTCAGATGAAGATGACGAGAACTCAATGATGATCCAAATGATATAGAGAATAAGACTTGTGATGATAAATTGTGTCGAGAGAATACCTTCCTAGTTAAGAGGGAGTGTTGATGTATTTGTAACTTCGGAATGTATTCATCTGTATATCTTATGTATTGCACCCCGATGTTTATTCCGGGATGTGTCTGTAATGTATTCGATTCATGTCATGCCCCGATGTTCCTATTAGGAGGTTCTATAATGTAAACAAGTCATGTCAAGTCATTGTGGGTAACCCTCCTATTGGTCAAGGGTTAAATTCCCCGCAGTTGTGGGGCCCTAGGGTTATTAGACTATCCTAGAGAAGTCAACCCTAGGAGAGTCATTATAAGTCGGGGCAATATTCCCCACCATTTTGTTAAGGATAACCCTCCTTGTTGGTTGGAGGAGGAAAAGTCCCCACAAGTTGTGGGGTACTAGGGTTATTAGACACTCCTAGAGATGTCGGCTCTAGTAAGTAATTGTTAAGTGAGGCCAACGTGTTGGAGTGGGTTTCAAGTGAACGAAAGAATATAACTAGATAGTGAGCCTCTCTATTTATCACACACACACACACACACTCATTGGGGCGCATGAGTGAGAGAGAAGTTGTTGGGATCAGAGAGAGAGACTACTGCTGTCGGGAGATCATCTTTATGTTTTTGATTTTTACTTTTGGTGCTAATTCTATCTCTGAGGAAGGTGTAGGGTTTTCTCCTTTATGGTTACCCTAAGGAAAATTCTTTGTGTCTCTTGTCTCTTGTGTTTATTGTTGTGCATGTTATTCTCTTAGTTAAAGATCCTAATATCATAACGCTAGCTTGAATGATAAAAATCTAACAATAAATTCTTTTAATAAGATTATATTTTTCTTAACTGTACGATGAACTATTGATATGGGTACGAACTATAGGTCACGAATTCTTTGCAACGGCAGTGACACGGTAAAAACCCCAGAAGACCTGCAAGTTTAATGGGAACCATCCCTAGAGTCTATTCAAGTATCAAAACAAGTAATGGTTCTATTATTGTATTAGCGATATGTTGCAGCTGCAACAATTTCCCAAAATTTCAAAAAAATTTACGACCCTCCTTTTTGCTTAGTATTTCCGCTTCTTCTTTGATTTGGTCTGATAATTTTCCAAAAGAGTTGCTTATGTTTGAAGTGGTTTATCACCTGTTGAATTTCTCTCTAGTGCTGAAAAGTTTACATTTTTATCAAGCCTTATCGTTATCTTTGATTACCTTTGAAGCCACTTTGAATCGGAAGTTCGTTCATTTGACTTTCCCGCCGTTGCGGAGGTTTTTTCCTTGTCGTTTTCCGCCGTTGCGGCGGGTGACTTTTGGTTTTGCGCCGGAAGGTATGATGATTTCCTTGTCCTCCATTGCGGACGGTATCTGCATTCACTTTCCGCCATTGCGGATGAGTTTGAGATTTTGGTTTTCGTTTCCTTTCCAATAAATGTGTTTTAAGCTCAGCGGAGTATTGGTTTGAAGCGGAGGCTTTATCGTTTATTCCTCTCGCCGTTGTGGAAGGAAATCCATTTCTTTTCCCCCCGGTCCTTTATTGTTTTGAGTCATTGGGTCCCACAGTTGTGGATGGTTCCGCGGTTCGAGTTTCTACCATTGCGGGTAGAAGTTGGCTTTCATCACCTGATCCTAAAAGCCATCCGACATCCGATCATTGGTTTTCGTTTCACCTTACATGTTCTCCGTTGTGGAGGAGGATTCATTTGTATTTCGATCATCTTTGCTTCCGACGTCCGATATATTTTTCTCGCCATACATCTCCGCCATTACGAATTATTGTATTATTGAGCCGTCTGCCGTTGCGGAGGGAAATTCACTTTCTCCCTCCGATCCAAGCTCCTTGATGTCCGGTGTATGGTTTCACCCGCCATGTTGACTTTGTATATATATGAGTGGGTCATGGGGTTTGTCTATCATTTCAATATTGTCGACTAGTGTGCTCTGTCGTTATCTGTCGCGCTCGCCCGTTTCTCCGTTTGTAGTACTTTCGGTCCAGGTGTCTTCACCGTGCTCGGCGGTTATCTCCACGTCGGCTGTGCATCCGTGCCAGGCAGGTTCTATTCACCTGTTCCCATTCCGTTGTGACATTTGGTAGGGTTTTATGTGGTCAGTTTGGACTGCGATGGTTTGTTTGCCCCAGTAGGGATCCGTTTCCGTTGTTTTTCACGCCTATATAAGTAGGGGGAGTTTTAATCTGGACTATCAGCAGGGGAATTTTTAACTCACGAACTCATTATCTTGGCCCGCAGCTTCTGTTTGCAAGCCCTACGCGTTACCAATGGGGGCTTGGTGCAGACGGCCATTGCGCCGTCTGCACCAAGCTGCCCCGGGTGGTAATGATTGTGCAGGAGGGGGGGTTATGGGCATTATTCTTAGGGTACCTGTTAGTCCTCACTGTAGTTATGGCCCTTATTTTACCCGCACCGCTCGAACCCCAGCCTGTGTTGCTCACACCGTCCCGCGCAGCCCTTTTTTGCTCAGTCGTTTAAAACCCTAGCTGGTTAGAGGGGATATGCATTGTTTTAGTTTGTAAAATGGGAATCTCATGGATAGTGGTTCTAATCGAAGCGCCATTTGGAGTAAAATGACAATAATACCCGCAATGTATAGTCAAGTTAATGTAATTATCTTTCCGCGAGCAGCCTAAGTCATTGCAAATTTTATCCTTGCTAAAGCTATGTTGTCAAAATGTTTGATGTTGGAAAACTTAGGCGGCTAGCATGATCTTGATACATTCAACCCTTTTCTTTGTTTGCTATGCAATAGACCAGATTGATGAATGCTGCACCTTGCATTTGATATACATGCATTTCCTTTACGGATTTTTTCCATGGGAGAAAGGCACATTGTGAAATGATGTAGATTTAATGCTGGCTCAAGTGTTTAGTATCATGCCGTAGTGGTAGATTTCCCACTTTATTGCATAGGACTGAGTTTGCTTCATGCTAGGTATAGATAAGGTCATAGAATACTGTGCACTAGTTTCAGTAGTTCTGATAGTCAGGGCATTTTTGGGCTGTACATACATGCATTTGTTTCTCTACTTGCTATCACATTAAACACATGAAAATGGCACTTTGCATATGGATATAGTTGTTGCAGTCTAGAAGATGGTTGATGGAATGATTAATATCGTACAGCAATGTTTTGCATCATGCTAAGATATAAACAAGATCACTAAATGGTGTGCATTTGGTTGTAATAGTCTTGTTAGTCAGAGCAGTCGGGTTATGAAAGCTTATATCTTAGTTGCTTGTCATGATACATACAGAAAGAATAAAATTTTGCACAATACCTTGTGAATGTATGCACCTTGAATTTCTCAATGTTACAATGTCATATATGGCAGGAAGAATTCAAATCCACCATGTCCAAAAGACAAAAGAAGAAGGCCCCAGTGGTGGAAGAAGTGTTAGAAGAAGAGGCTGTAACAAAGACTGAATACATATATGAAGACACTCAATGTGTTTCTGGTGTTGAACCCGAGTACAAATGGGGTGAAATATATAGATTGATTTCCTGCAGGGAGGTTCCCGACACGAGCCTCGAAGAAGAATCTATCTATGCTAACATAGAGAAATCTTATATCATGAAAGTTGCTACCAGACCAGAGTTGTTCCCATGCTCTGAGGTAATTGGCTGGATTTTGCCCCGAGTAGATGCAACCAGCCCTTCCCCGGTCTCAAGTGCATCTGGGACAGGGAAAGAATGCCCATGTATGCCGCTTATAGACCATTGTGGGCTCACCAGAACCATAGCCATTATAGAGAGGTCTGTGAGCACTTCATTATGCCACTCTACACGCTCATTTTCCGGAAGGAATGTTACTGTATGTCAGAAGGTGCCATGCAGGTAATAGGAGAACATGCAGACTATTTCTTGACTGACAATGGCATGTATTTCAGAATGTTTGGAGGATCGAAGACACCTTTATTGCTGCCCAAATATGCAACGGATTATATAGTCCATAAAGAGGCAGTCAGGCAGGTGTTCATTGACGGAATAGGTAGTTTCTTGTTTGAACACAAGAAGACAGCATACCATCCTTTACCATTCAAGCTAGGTAGCTAAAACTTCACCAGGGTGAAACAAGCTGCTAAATTCATAGAGGAATTGGGGAAGTTCCATTTTGGTGAGATGCCTTTCCGAAGGAATGATACTCACGGTAAAGTGGTGGAGCATTGTAAAGAACACAAAGTACATTTTGAGTATACTCACCACTTCGATAAGGAAGAATCTCTCTTCCGAAACGCACCTAACATGACAATGCTAATGAGAAGATTCAAGAAAAATATTGCCACCAAAGGTGGAATGGGTGATGAACATGCAAAGGATGAAGAAGGAATCAAAAGGAGGAATGAAGAGGCTCAGAGGTTGGAAAAGGAGGCTGCAGAATGGTTGCAGATGGGAGAAGAAGAGAAAATAAAAGCTGCCCAAGAAGCAACTGAGATAGCAAAAGAGGCAGACAAAGAAACAAAAGAAGCAGCCGAAGAAGCAAAGAGAAATCTCGATGAGGAGCTCCGAGAGCAGGAAGCTGAAAGAATAAAGTTAATACAGCAGTCGGCTTCTGAAACAGCAGTAGGGCAGACCCAGGAGGAGGAAAACCCCGAGGTCCAGACCTCTCAAGTACCTACTGCTAGCACCCCTGTGGCCCCTACACTCCAGCTAGTGCCTTTCATCCAGAAAACGGGAGAAGAAGTCCCCGACTTCAATACTGTCTATTATGATAGGGCCACCAAGAGAATAATGAAGAGGACGGAAAGGAAGGTAGAAGCAGAAGGTGTGCCTGGAAAAATGATAACAGATATTGCTATTATGCTAGGAATAGACCTAGACCCAAGGCTCACCCTGAGGGTCGGGACTGCAATACTACATGCCTCAGAAGATAACATAGACAAGGTGATGACTGAGCTGGAGTCATATAAGAAATCCTCTGCTCAGCTGAAAGATACTCTGAAGAAAGAGAGAGAGGAAGGAAATAAGTTGAAGCAAAAATTTGAACACTTACAGAGGGAGATGAAGACTGCTGAAGCTCAGTTGCAGGCCCTACATGAAGAGAGACAGGCTCATGAGACTACACAAGAACACCTTGAGCAAGTGCAAGCAGAAGAGCAAGAGTTGAAGAAGGAGACGGAGCAGTTACTGGCCAAGGTGGAGGAGCTAGAAGAGCAGCAGAAGATTATCCTGACAGCCAATGATCTGCACTCTCGAGAACTGAGAAAGGAGCATCAGGAACAGATCTCTTCGTTGCTCCAGCCATTCAAAGAACATATCCTGGCCTGGAAAGCTAGAATGCTCCAGTTCCAGACTGCTCTGGAGGAAGAAAGGTGCAAAGTCCTTCAGATCAACGGCCGGTTAGAGGAAATCATGGAAACTTCCTCGTACTTCATGGATAGAGCCCAGGATGTTCTTGAGGTCTTAAATGCCAGAATGGCGAGGCTGGAAGGCAATGCAGAGACTCCAACAGAACTATCGTCTAAAGACCATCAATCCCTCTAGAGAGATCATGACCTAGTAGAGTTCGATGTCAACACTACAGAAGGCTTCAAGAAGACGGTCAAAATAACGCAAGGAGCATGCTCAGAATACTTCAAGAGGCTCCTTAATACATACAACCGGTGTCAGACAGACGCTGAACATAAGCTTGATGAGTTCCTAGACCATAAAATCTTCGTAGAAATATTGCAGAGTAGACATCAGGATGCAGAGGCCAGAACACAACAGATCAAGGCCATGGATGACCTAGTTTTGAAGAATGAAGTGGGCCACCCAGCCATAGTGTGCAATTTTTGGAAGATCAGCTTCGGTTGAGCCCTACCAGGATCGAGGCCATAAAGAAACAAGCTGAGAAATTTGAGATAAATATTCAGTTTTTGGAGCCTTGCACTTTTGAAGGCATCGCCAATGAAGCTGCAGCGTGGAGGAAGTTCCTAGATAGCCAAGCGGGGTCCTCCTCATGAGCGATTAAGCATCTTTTGTATTTTGTATTGATTTTGTAACGACATTTGGAAAAGTGAAGCGTAGGCAAAATGAAAGGTTGGGAAGCCCAAAGGTTCCTTTGGGCAGCCCAACCGTTTCACCTTTTTTGTATAAATATAGAGTATGTAGAAGGGGGAATGGGACTTTTTCCCAATAGGACTAGTGAATACTTATTGTAAGAAGAACTATTTCCTTTTGCAATAAAAAATGACAGTTTTCCTGATTGGAGAAAGCTTGGTAGAATATTCAAATGTTATGCAATGGGTTTGCTGAAGATGAACTATTTTGTCTTCAGCTTTACATCCATTAACTGTGAGACCGTTCTAACTCATTGAACCTATGTTCTTACATGAATGATTTCCAGTTTATTTTGTGAATATTTCTACTATGAGTAATGGATGTTGTCAATAAACAATTAGCTATCTGGTTGTGAAATATCTTTAATGATTCATGCAATATGGGAAGAAATATTAGCTAACTATAGTTTCTCTTTATATTGTATGCACGCTTCATATTACTCATAATAATTTTCAATTCGCTCCCCGGGGATAGATAGATAGGTAGTTAGTTCTAGTTCATGGTTGCATATGTGATGCAGATGCTTGTGGGCCTAAGACGAGAGGTAAGAACCTGCGCATCACATTGTGAATGTTCCCTGCATCTCCATCACCCTGCATTGTTAGTTAGGCATTTGCATTCCATGCATTAAGTCAAAAAATACAAAAACTCGGTGGATCGGGCCGCAACCGGTAAAGCTTTGTTTTGTTACCTTGATCTACGGTATCTAGACCGCAAACCGGACGGATTCCCTACACCAAACAGTCAACGGGCTAGTTGGGAACGTTGATTGGGGAGAATCCTTTACTGTTGTCGCCTATGAATTTCCAGGCCCCAACAGTTTTGGCGCTAGAAGGAGGGCCGCCAGTGCATGGCTGGCCGTGGAAAATTACTTTTCCCAGGATTACCTTACCAGCATATATTTGAAGCTTTCAGCCTGACCCAGGTGCTCACAGGATTCGGTTATGCCTTGAAGCAAGAAAACCTATTCTCATCCTACTTTGTTCTTTGCTCAGACTCTCGTTCTTGTAGCTGTGCTTATGGCTGGCATAAATGTAAATCAGCCCAACCCATTACCAGCATGGAGAGCAAGGTCTCCTTTAAACCTCCCACAGCCTTTGCATAACCTGCCTCAAGCCTTTGACAAGCTGTTACCTAAGTTTGACCCCGAAGAAAGAGTTGCTATAGATGACCACTTACAAAGCTTTTACTTGGATCTAGAAGGATTAAGGGCTGCGGAGTATGAAGACATTGTCTGTAGATTGTTTCCTCACACCCTTAAAGGAACAGCAGCAGCCTGGTACTTCAGTTTACCTGCAAACTCTATTCCTGATTGGGACACCTTCGAAATAAGTTTTAGAAGTAAATACACCACCCAAAAAACACATGCCTCATTAATGAAAGGTCTTGGTTTGTTAAGAAAAGAGAAGAATGAGAAAGTACATGTTTTCACTCAGTGATTTTCAATATACCTAAAGAACTTCTTTGAAGCGGACAGACCCTCAGACAAGGTCTTTATTGAGTATTATACCTCAGCCCTAGGGCCTAAGCTGGCTATGTTTTCCAAGATGAAAGCCAAACCCACATTGATAGAGACTTATGAAGAAGCCGAAAGAGTAGAGGCTGAGTGGGAAAGTTTAGAAGATTATCCTGATCTACCTGGAGAGAAAACTGTAGATGGAAGAGTTTTGGTGTTGTCCAAACCCAGAGAGAAGCACTCACATGACCTTGAAGGAATGATGAAAACAATGCAGTAGCTTTACAACCGAATAGTAGACTTGGAAAAGGAAAGGGACATTCAGAAAACTTTTAAACCCTACTATCCGAAAAGAGAGGATAATAACCAATGGAAAATCCCTTCCCCAAATTCGGCCTTAATAAATATAACAGAAATAGGGGGGATAATTTATGTACTTTTCACCAGCAACCTCACTCTGAGAAGAAGTGACCTCAATGGTTGAATTCAATGTCTTTGGTAATGAATAAGTTGTTGAACTCCAAATTGAATGAAGACACTGGTGAAGAAGGAGGGAAGGAACATGACATAGAGAAGCAAGATGATGATGCTATGCTCTTATGGAATGGTGTTTCGCTTTTCAACATAGAAGAAGATACCCTCAAATCTCAATATACACCTCTAGCCACAAAAAATAAGAACCTAGAAATTAAGGACGATGCAATACTTCCAAAGGTTAAAAATTTGCAAGAGAATGTCAGGAGACAGGTAGATGTGGATATAAAAAATGACACACCTGAAGCCACTACTTGCAAACAGGAAACAGAGACACTCGTTAAGCCTGCCAAACTTGTGGAAGATGTTAAGTATGGAAAAGCTGACAAACTTAAAGAGGAGATGCACACGACAAACCAACCTGTGGAAGAAAAGATCGAATTAATTAGGACAAGGAAAACTAACGCCCCACCTTTTCTTTTGACCCTAGAAATGCTAAATCACAATGTGCATAATTGTTTGGTAGACTCTGGATCATCGATGAATGTTATGCCTCTGTCAGTTTGCAAAAAGCTTAATGGGTAGCTAAAGCCTACTATTTGGGACGTCACCCAGCTAGACAACACTAGCGTCAAAGTAGTGGGGGAAATGGAGAACGTTCTGATCCGATTGTCTGCAAATAAAAGGACATGTCATTACATTGATATTGTAGTAGCAGACATACCGGATGGCTATGGAATGATCCTGAACCAAGATTGGACAGCAAGATTGAATGGGTACTTTGCTTCAGATTGGTCTCACTTGTGGTTACCTCAGAAGGGCAGCCCAAACCTAATTAAGATATTAAGAGAGCCCTGCATGAAGCACAACATCACTAATCTAGGAGAGGGAAATGAATCTGCTGATTCGGTCCTGGGAAATTATCTGACTGAATTTGAGTTAAGACATCTTACTCCAAAAAAGGCAAGTCATATGACTCACACTCAGCTTGAGCTCCTTCAAATTCCTCAGGCTGTAAAAGATGATTATAGAATTGTGAATAGGTGTTCAGTTTCAAAAACAGCACAGCTAGACCATGGTTAGACATCCCATGTCTATTTTCCAGCCCACCCTTTAACTCTCTAGATTATAAAAAAAAAAAAAATTCAGGAGTGGGCAAAATTTTTATTTCTTTTGCTTTGTACATAAATAAATTGTTTGTTTTCTTTGATGCTTGAGGCTGTTTTCTTTTGCTAATTGATTTAATATTGTTTTCTTTTGAGTTACTGCTTTGCTAGCTTTTCTTTTGGTTTTGAATAAAGAGGCAAACTTTTGGTTGCAGTGGAAACATCAGGGTTCTTTATTAACTGAGATCTTGAGTGAAAGACTGTGCTTTAAAGTATAGAATGTCTTCTAGTAGCAGTATTCCTAACTGGAAATGCATTCATTGAAGTCTTACTTAACCCCTGTAAATAACTCTGAAGTAAAAGAGGTCTGGAATACTATTTCGAGGCTCCATCAATTTCACATCTTAAATACCCAAGGGGGTGACAGCAAAGGACTCACGGAAAGGAAGCAGAGTAAAACAGTATATCATATATAAATGATCCCATGTCATATATTTAGAAGAGCAATAAGCCATCAAGAGTCAAAACTCCTTAAAGAAAGCAATACCTATCAAAGCAAAATATCAAAGCATGAAGTACTAAATGGCCACAAGATCCTCTCCGTCCGTGAATATGAAATACATTGTTCACACAAAAGGGAACTATGGGACAGAGGATCCTGAATTAAAATTCAGTAAGAAAGGCCTGCAGGAGGACTCATATCAAAAGAACTAAAGTTCAGAAGGCACAAAAGTGTAGTTGGCATGGGAATGAGGAACAAAAGGATAATATTGTTACCCTCTGTTACAATCCTGTGGTGTCCAAGTTGTAAACTACCTAAGGATAGGAAAAATAAACCTCAATTATTTGACCTAAAAAGAGTTATTCAGACTGGCAACACTTCTGATGTTACCATCTCCCAAAAGAATGGAATTCTTTAAATAATTTAAATGCATTATTTGGCTTGCTTAGGAATACAAGCGTCTAGAAGATTTCAAAATTTATTCAGACGATCTCGCACTGGGAAGGAGTTAATTTAGAGATCTGGGGTTCACCAGGTAGTCTCCAATTGTTGCAGCTACAAAAATTTCCCAAAATTTCAAAAAAATTTAGGACCCTCCTTTTTGCTTAGTATTTCCGCTTCTTCTTTGATTTGGTTTGAGAATTTTCCGAAAGAGTTGCTTATGTTTGAAGTGGTTTATCACCTGTTGAATTTCTCTCTAGTGCTAAAAAGTTTACATTTTTTATCAAGCCTTATCATTATCTTTGATTACCTTTGAAGCCACTTTGAATCGGAAGTTCGTTCATTTGACTTTCCCGCCGTTGCGGAGGTTTTTGCCTTGTCATTTTCCACCGTTGCGGGTGACTTTTGGTTTTGCGTCGGAAGGTATGATGATTTCCTTGTCCGTCGTTGCGGACGGTGTCTGCATTTACTTTTCGGCGTTGCAGATGAGTTTGAGATTTTGGTTTTCGTTTCCTTTCCGATAAATGTGTTTTAAGCTCGGCGGAGTATTGGTTTGAAGCAGAGCCTTTATCGTTTATTCCTCTCGCTGTTGCGGAAGGAAAGCCATTTATTTTCCCCCCGGTCCTTTATTGTTTTGAGACATTGGGTCCCACAGTTGTGGATGGTTCCGCGGTTCGAGTTTCCTCCATTGCGGGTAGAAGTTGGCTTTCATCACCTGATACTAAAATCCATTCGACGTCCGATCATTGGTTTTTGTTTCACCTTATCTGTTCGCCGTTGCGGAGGAGGTTTCGTTTGTCTTCTGATCAGCTTTGCTTCCGACGTCCAATATATTTTTCTCGCCATACATCTCCGCTGGTACGAATGATTGTATTATTGAGCCGTCCACCGTTCCGGAGAAAAATTCACTTTCTCCCTCCGATCCAAGCTCCTTGACGTCCGGTGTATGGTTTCACCTGCCATGTTGACTTTGTATATATATGAGTGGGTCACGGGGTTTGTCTATCATTTCAATATTGTCGACTAGTGTGCTCTGTCGTTATCTGTCACGCTCGCCCGTTTCTCCGTTTGCAGTACTTTCGGTCCAGGTTTCTTCACCATGCTTGGCGATTATCTCCACGTCGGCTGCGCGTCCGTGTGAGGTAGGTTCTATTCACCTGTTCCCATTCTGTTGTGACATTCAGTAGGGTTTTATGTGGTCAGTTTGGACTGCGATGGTTTGTTTGCCCCGGTAGGGTTCCGTTTCCATTGTTTTTCACGCCTATATAAGTAGGGGGAGTTTTAATATGGACTATCAGCGGGGGTGTTTTTAACTCACGAACTCATTATCTTGGCCCGTGGCTTCTGTTTGCAAGCCCCGCACGTTACCAATGGGGGCTTGGTGTAGACGGCCGTTGCGCCGTCTGCACCAAGTTGCCCCTGGTGGTAATGATTGTGCAGGAGGGGGGGTTATGGGCGTTATTCTTAGGGTAACTGCTAGTCCTCACCGTAGTTATGGCCCTTATTTTACCCGCACCGCTCGAACCCCAGCCTGTGTTGCTCACGCCGTCCCACGCAGCCCTTTTTTGCTCAGTCGTTTAAAACCCTAGCCGGTTAGAGGGTATATGCGTTGTTTTAGTTTGTTAAACAAGAATCTCATGGATAGTGGTTCTAATCGAAGCGCCATTTGCAGTAAAATGACAGTAATACCCGTAATGTATAGTCAAGTTAATGTAATTATCTTTCCGCGAGAAACCTAAGTCATTGCCGATTTTATCTTTGCTAAAGCTATGTTGTCAAAATGTTTGATGTTGGAAAACTTAGGCGGCTAGCATGATCTTGATACATTCAACCCTTTTCTTTGTTTGTTGTGCAATAGACCAGATTGATGAATGCTGCACCTTGCATTTGATATACCTGCATTTGCTTTACGGATTGTTTCCATGGGAGAAAGGCACATTGCGAAATGATGCAGATTTAATGATGGCTCAAGTGTTTAGTATCATGCAGCAGTGGTAGATTTCCCACTTTATTGCACAGGACTGAGTTTGCTTCATGCTAGGTATAGATAAGGTCATAGAATACTGCACACTAGTTTCAATAGTTCTGATAGTCAAGGCATTTTTGGGTTGTACATACATGCATTTGTTTCTCTACTTGCTATCACATTAAACACATGAAAATGGCACTTTGCAAATGGATATAGTTGTTGTAGTCTAGAAGATGGTTGATGGAATGATTAATATCGTACAGCAATGTTTTGCATCATGCTAAGATATAAACAAGATCACTAAATGGTGTGCATTTGGTTGTAATAGTCTTGTTAGTCAGACCAGTCAGGTTATGCAAGCTTATATCTTAGTTGCTTGTAATGATACATACAGAAAGAATAAAATTTTGCCAATACCTTGTGAATGTATGCACCTTGAATTTCTCAATGTTACAATCTCATATATGGCAGGAAGAATTTGAATCCACCATGTCCAAAAGACAAAAGAAGAAGGCCCCAGTGGTGGAAGAAGTGCCAGAAGCAGAGGCTGTAACAAAGACTGAATACATATATGAAGACACTCAATGTGTTTTTGGTGTTGAACCCGAGTACAAATGGGGTGAAATATATAGATTGATTTCCCGCAGGGAGGTTCCCGACACGGGCCTCGAAGAAGAATCTATCTATGCTAACATAGAGAAATCTTCTATCATGAAAGTTGCTACCAGACCAGAGTTGTTCCCATGCTCTGAGGTAATTGGCTAGATTTTGCCTCGAGTAGATGCAACCAGCCCTTCCCCAGTCTCAAGTGCATCTGGGACAGGGAAACAATGCCCGTGTATGCCGCTTATAGACCATTGTGGGCTCACCAATACCATAGCCATTACAGAGAGGTCTATGAGCACTTTATTATGCCACTCTACACGCTCATTTTCCGGAAGGAATGTGACTATATGTCAAAAGGTGCCATGTAGGTAATAGGAGAACATGCAGACTATTTCTTGACTGACAATGGCATGTATTTCAGAATGTTTGGAGGATCAAAGACACCTTTACTACTGCCCAAATATGCAACGGATTATATAGTCCATAAAGAGGAAGTCAGGCAGGTGTTCATTGACGGAATAGGTAGTTTTTTGTTTGAACACAAGAAGACCGCATACCCTCCTTTACCATTCAAGCTAGGTAGCTACAAATTCACCAGGGTGAAACAAGCTGCTAAATTCATAGAGGAATTGGGGAAGTTCCATTTTGGTGAGATGCCTTTCCGAAGGAATGATACTCACGGTAAAGTGGTGGAGCATTGCAAAGAACACAAAGTACATTTTGAGTATACTCACCACTTTGATAAGGAAGAATATCTCTTCCGAAACGCCCCTAACATGACAATGCTAATGAGAAGATTCAAGAAAAAGATTGCCACCAAAGGTGGAAAGGGTGATGAACAGGAAAAGGCTGAAGAAGGAATCAAAAGGAGGAATGAAGAGGCTCAAAGGTTGGAAATGGAGGCTGTAGAATGGCTGCAGATGGGAGAAGAAGAGAAAAGAAAAGATGCCCAAGAAGCAGCTAAGATAGCAAAAGAGGCAGCCAAAGAAACAGAAGAAGCAGCTAGACAAGCAGCCGAATAAGCAAAGAGAAAGCTCGATGAGGAGCTCCGAGAGCAGGAAGCTGAAAGAATAAAGTTACTATAGTAGTCAGCTTCTGAAACAGCAGTAGGGCAGACCCAAGAGGAGGAAAACCCTGAGGTCTAGACCTCTCAAGTACCTGCTTCCAGCACCCCTGTGGCCCCTACGCTCCAGCTAGTGCCTTTCATCCAGAAAAAGGGAGAAGAAGTCCCAGACTTCAATATTGTCTATTATGATAGGGCCACCAAGAGAATAATGAAGAGGACGGAAAGGAAGGTAGAAGCAGAAGGTATGCCTAGAAAAATGATAACAGATACTGCTGTTATGCTAGGAACAGACCTAGACCCAAGGCTTACCCTGAGGGCCGGGACTGTAATACTACATGCCTCAGAAGATAACATAGACAAGGTGATGACTGAGCTGGAGTCATATAAGAAATCCTCTGCTCAGCTAAAAGATACTCTGAAGAAAGAGAGAGAGAAAGGAAACAAGTTGAAGCGAAAATTTGAACACTTACAGAGGGAGATGAAGACTGCTGAAGCTCAGTTGCAGGCCCTACATGAAGAGAGACAGGCTCAGGAGACTACACAAGAACACCTTGAGCAAGTGCAAGCAGAAGATCAAGAGTTGAAGAAGGAGAAGGAGCAATTACTGGCCAAGGTGGAGGAGCTAGAAGAGCAGCAGAAGATTATCCTGACAGCCAATGATCTGCACTCCCGAGAACTGAGAAAGGAGCATCAGGAACAGATCTCTTCGTTGCTCCAGTCGTTCAAAGAACATATCCTGGCCCAGAAAGCTAGAATGCTCCAGCTCCAGACTGCTCTGGAGGAAGAAAGGTGCAAAGTCCTTCAGATCGATGACCGGTTAGAGGAAATCATGGAAACTTCCACGTACTTCGTGGATAGAGCCCAGGATGTTCTTGAGGTCTTAAATGCCAGAATGGCAAGGCTGGAAGGCAATGCGGAGACTCCAGCAGAACTACCGTCTAAATACCATCAAGCCCTCGAGAGAGATCATGACCTAGTAGAGTTCGATGTCAACACTGCAGAAGACTTCAAGAAGACCGCCAAAAGAATGGAAGGATCATGCTCAGAATACTTCAAGAGGCTCCTTAATACATACAACCGGTGTCAGACAGATGCTGAACATAAGCTTGATGAGTTCCCAGACCATAAAATCTTCGTCGAAATATTGCAGAGTAGATATCAGGATGCAGAGGCTAGAACACAACAAATCAAGGCCATGGATGACCTAGCTTTGAAGAATGAAGTGGGCCACCGAGTCGTTAGTGTGCAATTTTTGGAAGATCAGATTTGGTTGAGCCCCACCAGGATCGAGGCCATAAAGAAACAAGCTGAGAAATTTGAGATAAATATTCAGTTTTTGAAGCCTTGCACTTTTGAAGGCATCGCCAATGAAGCTGCAGCGTGGAGGAAGTTCCTAGACAGCCAAGCGGGGTCCTCCTCATGAGGGATTAAGCATCTTTTGTATTTTGTATTGATTTTGTAATGACATTTGGAAAAGTGAAGCGTAGGGAAAATGAAAGGTTGGGAAGCCCAAAGGTTCCTTTGGGCAGCCCAACCGTTTCACCTTTTTTGTATAAATATAGAGTATGTAGAAGGGGGAATGGGACTTTTTCCCAGTAGGACTGGTGAATACTTATTGTAAGAAGAACTATTTCCTTTTGCAATAAAAAATTACAGTTTGCCTGATTGGAGAAAGCTTGGTAGAATATTCAAATGTTATGCAATGGGTTTGCTGAAGATGAACTATTTTGTTTTCATCTTTACATCCATTAACTATGAGACCATTTTAACTCATTGAAACTATGTTCTTACATGAATGCTTTCCAGTTTATTTTGTGAAGATTTCTACTATGAGTAATGGATGTTGTCAATAAACAATTAGCTATCTGGTTGTGAAATATCTTTAATGGTTCATGCAATATGGGAAGCAATATTATCTAACTATAGTTTCTCTTTATATTGTATGCACGCTTCACATTACTCATAATAATTTTCAATTCACTCCCTGGGGATAGATAGATAGGTAGTTAGTTCTAGTTCATGGTTGCATATGTGATGCAGATGCTCATGGGCCTAAGAAGAGAGGTAAGAACCTGCGCATCACATTGTGAATGCTCCCTGCATCTCCATCACCCTGCATTGTTAGTTAGGCATTTGCATTCCATGCATTAAGTCAAAAAATACAAAAACTTGGTGGACCGGGCCGCAACCAGTAAAGCTTTGTTTTGTTACCTTGACCTACGGTAGCCGGACCACAAACCGGACGGATTCCCTACACCAAACAGTCAACGGGCTAGTTGGGAACGTTGATTGGGGAGAATCCTTTACTGTTATCGCATGTGAATTTCCAGGCCCCAACACGATAGTCAGGATTCGCGGTAGAAAAATAGTCATTGTTTTAAATACAACTAACTACTCATTGCAACGGGACTCAAAGTTAACACCTGGCGGGACTAAATAAAACCAAAATTTTGCTACTAATTTGTAAGATTGAATTACAGATGACTAGTGGGAGTCAAGCTGAGATAAATGTAATTAATCTTTTTATACCATAGTTGTTTTTATAAGAACTAAAGCTACCAGAGATTGAACTACGTATGGATTCAATTCAAGGGAAAATTACATCTAAATTCCAATATAATATGTTTAACAAAATTCTTTCCAGTATCAAGTATCATTCCCATAGCAATAAGCCTTACATGATGCCTTAAGCCCTAGTAAATGGCATCCTTAAGAGACTATTGCCATAAGCTCCATTGTTCAAACATATGCAAGTAGAACGTATATATGCCACTATAATATGTATAGAGATTATTTGATGTAGATATTTATTATTGAGCAAGGTGTTCAAAGACATTCGCTGAGAAACAATAAGTCACTTAGTCCAAGCATGAAGCTGGACTACCCTACTTTATTGAATAATAAAGAGTTCATATTAGTAAATCACATTAACATTAGTATTAGTGCATTTCAATTTAGTGCGTAAGAAAATGGTTATATCTTTAGATTTCAATCTTACTTAGGAATAATAGATCAACTTATGAAAATGGCCTATTTAAGCAATCAAAAAATCCATTTATGTGTCCAAATTTTGCGGGTCATATAAAAACCATAAAAATGAAGGGTTGTTACTCTCAGATGCCCCAATTTTGCAAAAAAAAAAAATTATATAATTGTTTATTATTTGAGGAAAATTTGTTAAATTTTATGCTAAGTTGTAATTGATGACTCAGTAGAGTCAAGGATATTTAATGTATTTCTAAATCTTTTAATTATAAATAAATAAAGGAGGAGACAACAGCTTAGGAGAGCTGTTAAAAGAGTGTTTACTCGTCAAATTGGTGGAGGAGACTGGGTGGAGAGAAAACTGACATGTAGCAGCATCCTCAAACCACTTCCAACTGTTGCAGGTGGCAACCTCCCTACATTTGGGGTCATGACTCCCCAAGAAAGTGGAATCAGAGCAGGTGGCTCAATTAATGAAAATTGACCCAAAAGACCTAGGCAATGTTTATAAAACTTTCCATTGAAGAGAGCTGGGGCTACTCATTCTAGAGAAGTGATGATTCAGGTTGAATGAATGTACTTCAGAGAAATTCAATGGAAGGGAGACTGGAAACTATTTGAGGGGTTAACTGTTGATTGATCTAGTGCAGCTTTGAAGCTGAAAGATCTTACTGCTGAGTGCAGAGTGTTACTGAAATATTGGAACTAAGTCTACTATTTGCATTCTCCACCAGTTCTCAGCCAAGAAGACTAGGAACAGGCTTGGGGGTCTTGAGGAAGCGTTGTTTGAGCGCTCTCCAGGAGTTTGGTAGGGAGGAACGGCCTCCTAAGGCTGTTGTCGTCTATCCTAATCAGGTTCTACATTAATTTGTTTTAATTTGTTAGAATGGAAAATAATTTCTAGTCTATGTTTTTCCACACTTGGAAGGACCAGGCCGTACTCCAGCACAGATAGAATATTTACAGTAGATGAAAGAAAATGTTAATAGATTGAATATAATAGTTATGGTTCTGCATTTTGTAGTTAACAGAGTAATTTATTTCAGTGTGTAGGTTATTATTAAAAGAACAGTGATCTGGTTATTTATGTTCATTATTTTAACAAGCTTATTTATGTAAACCTATTGAAAAAGAAATAGCAGTATTTTAGCACAGGTAGAACGTTTGAGAAGATAAGAGAATATCATAGTAGATAAGATTGTGTATTTACAGACAATAGAGTAATTTTATTCAAGTTAAAATATTATGGAGGTTAAACTGTGTTATATGATATGTTTATATTTCTCTGTTTTTACTTAGTAACTGAATGAAATGCAGCAAAAAAATCACCGTAGAGTCACAATCTTTACATACAATTAAGTAAAGAAATAAGCTACTAATCATATAGTTTATTTTCTAACAATATCAACTAATCTAAGAATAATAATTACTATAAACTAAATAGGGTTATATTAAAAGTACTTAAATTATAAAGAGTAAACTAAGTTATAGAGTCTATGCTATATCTTTTCAAAGAACTCTGAGTAAATTCTACGTGTTAGTTTAGTAAATAAAACAATGAGAATATGATTAATAACTAATATAAAACTAAATATTTACCTATGTAAAAACCGTTTTAGACAGGCTTATACGTGTAAAGGTAAAAATTCAGGGTCAAAACCCTAAACCAATTTATTTAATCTTTATAAATAAAAACATTTAAGCTACAATCCATTTACTTGGATTATTATATCAATAAACAATTAATGAATTGAAGAATTTATTTAGACAACGGTTTCATTTCAGGAAAACCCTAGTTTGTATTTTCCAAACTAGAAGGTTAACATTATAAATTACACACTATGACTGGGTTACAGTCTTAAATAATAACAATAATCTATTTACAAAAGATATTAGACAGTAATAATCTTCATTAACAATCAATTAGGGAAAAACCTAACATACACAGAGTCACAATATACAATATTACTGCAAAACGAGACCGAGCTCGAAGAAAATCATTCTTAAAACCAATGTATTACGTTGATAGGCCGTAAGGCCAAAATTTTTAACTAATTACAACACCCAGCTCAAGGTCGAGATTACCCAACAACATAGCAATGGTTTGTAAACAGAATAGAACCAACAACTTTTAAAAAAAAGGAAACCATATATCTAATGGAGAAACTGGACAAGCTTCCAAGCTTGGGGTTTCACCATCGACAACCCTGTTACAAGCAGGGTAAGAACCCATTCATTGAACCTAGGGCTTACCGGATTGGAGCCACGAGTCCTTGAAACCAGCCAGCATTATATTCGTCACTGGTTGTAAGATTTGTCACAAGTTCCTACAAGGAGAGCATGATATTGTGCGTTATTTTACAAAAACTCAATATCTATTGTAAACCTAACTGTAAAAATAACTTTACAATGAATCTTTCATTCTGGAAAGAAAACCAAACATTTTACCTTTAATAAAAGAGTATCAAACAGTATAGCAAAGAGACTGTCACCAACTGCGAATTGCACTTACAAAATATCCAAACCCTACGACGTCGATGGAGCACAACCAGCAGCAACGAAGCCTTAGCTTCTCATAGCAGTGACAGGCCACGGGGAAGGCAAGATGGAACTAAGGACACGCTGTGAGCCAAGTGCATACAAAACCAATAACATCTCACATATTAAAACCCACGGCTAAGAAGATTGACAACAAGACCAAACACAGGATACTACAGCAACTTTAAAACCAAAGTTTGGAGCAAGCTAGTACAGGAAGAACCCTCACGGCCGCCATTAAACTATGCAGAGCATCTCGAAGGCCGGCGTGAACTTTGGAGGGAGAATGACAAAGCGATTAGGGTTGCAAGAGTTTTATATCACCAATACATGGACAAGAGGTGACCACGTGCCCTCAAATATTTCTAACCATGCAAGGGTCAATTCCAAAGTCCACCTACAGTTCAATCATCCAAATTATTAAAATAATGATTTTCATCAATCTTTGCATGAACTATGATGTATGCAGATACATATCACATTGATATTCATATATAATCTTTATCATAATGTTTGATAGCTTCAATTTTGGCGTTTGGTTAAACAATAATTCTTAAACATTGACCCTAGTGAAAGGTGGTAACCACTTGATATTATGGAAAATTCCGAAGTCGATCTTGCTTAGAACCTTTCTAACTACAAATAGATTTATATACTTGTAAAACAATGTTGAGTATGCATGTATTATAATCCGAACTTATCACTTTTAAACTAGCAGCTTGGGTGGTTATAATATATGGAGTTGAATAGCATAGTAAAAGAGTATAAACGTGACTTTTACAAAGTTCAACTTTGGTTTAGACTTTCATAGACACTAGTTGCTTCTCGATCTGTCAATACTAGTAAAATACCATAATTGTTTATATTGGACAAGATAGTTTGTGATTGTTCAAGATAACCTATACATAGGGTAGAATTTTGATCATAGTGGAAAGATCTACCATAATAGCTACTATAGACATTAACCTAATATAAGAGAGACATTATGGTAATAATAAATTACAATGGAACAACCATGCTCAAGTCTATAATCATTGGAACGACATTGATTGACTTAGACTTAGGAAGTAAGGGCAAATAGTATTCCATCTTGAAATGATGCAGATATTTTTTTTACAATAATCAAGCTTATAATGTCAAGGAGATTTACAGGCAGTAAGATTCCCTACAAAATGCAAATAACGATCAATTTGGTACGTTAGTAAATAATACGATAATGTATGTGATTACAATAGTACATGCAGTACGACATTAATGTAAGTAAGGAAGTTGATAACTTGTTAGTGAGCAACTGGTTTTTACATACAAGTAACAGGTTGATAACTTCCATAGCTAGTAAGTTAAAAATAAAAATCGAAACATATATTCTATTGAGAATCTTTACTATCAGTATTGATAGAAGCTCTTCCATGAATAAAAACAAATAGTACGAATAAATATAACATTTGCAAGTTAAGCATGTTAAAATAGAAGTGATTATATGACAAAGATTATGAGATTAGAGTTCATAGTAATTATTTTTGGTGTCGCTAAGCTTAATAAAGAGAGGAACCCGCATATTGGAACTCTGCTTACAAGAAAAACTAAAAAAGATAAATTACTTTACCTCATTGAAGTTGCTTGAAAATTATCAACTTATTTTACTAGCATATTATTTTGCAAAACAGAAACACTTCTTTCTACTTTATGAATTTAAAACGTCTACTTGTTTGATTGTACCCGTGAACCTGTAAGAACCAGCAATTTGTATGCATTAGCATAAATGCTAAGTCATCCCAGGATTCAAAGTTAGATTCCACCTACTTGCCATAAAGTAGACTCTTTAGTAAACAGAAAGAAAGCAGTATGCAAGTAAATCTTATTTATGTTATGAAAAAGAAGCTGCATTATTAAAAACGTATAATACTAATCATTGGACTGTTTCATTTTCCACTAACCATTAGCTGTTAGTAAATCGCTTATTCAGCATTTTATATTATCTTAAAAAAATTTAATTTTTGTGACAATTTGGGGTTTTGAAAATTACCGAGGCAAAGTGCAATTTGCTTCCGCCCATGTTTTGTGTTCAATTGATTTCAAAAACTTTAGTGAGTGAGGACTTAGGAGATCAACCACTCCTCTAAGTTGATATTTTTCAACTTCTGTGAGTGAGGAGTCAAGAAATCAACCACTCCTCTAACTTGATATTTTTAAGAACTTTAAACTAAAATAATAGAACCATCTATGAAAATCAAGCTTTGAACTGAAGTTACCTGCAATTATCGATGAGATTCCTAGAACTACACAGTACTACTAGAAGCATGCCTTATTATTATCAACTTATTATTTATCTTGTTAATTGTTGTACGGCGTGACGCAGCAAAAGAAGGCTATCAAGAAATAGTTTCTATAATAATTTGACCGATTTTATTGTGGTGTTATACCTAAGTAATGAACAATCCTCTGTGGCTCAGCTTTGGCTTTAGAACAAGCTCATAGAAATATTTTTCGTGCAATTGATAACAAGGACCTCCTTCCATAAGATCCGCGAGGTCTCATACTATGATGTCCAATCATTCATCTATGTTCTCGAGCTTAGCCCTGCGTCAAAGAATTTCGATTAAAGCTTTAAACTTTAGCAGGAACCTAAGAAGTATAAAGTATAGTATGAGAAAATGAAGCATTAAAAATTCTTTAGCTAGCATCATTGATAATTAATGATGCTCAAGGCAAGAACTGCAAAAGGTTTCTCTTTTCACAATAAGGTATTTGGGGCAAAAATCAACAACATGTTGGGAGCAACGTTTTATTTAACTCCAGAAATATTCAAAATAAAAAAAAATAAAACCATAAATTAATGGAGACTCACTGTTATACCTTATCGATGTCACGAATCACCCGCTTTCTTGATGTTCTTGTGCAGTAATACCTCCTTAACTGTGGAGCCTTCACTGCCTTCCATGATTAAAACACTTTGAGGCTGAAATCACAGATCATGACTACAAATTAGAATCATGAGAACCAAGTCTTTGTCGACATTTAAAGGGATACAGCTGAGGGATATTAGGAGATGCGAATTACTTAATTACTTACTTCTGGTGGCAAACAAGCACTGAATGCACTAGTAATTTGTGATAGATAAACTCATCCACTTCTGCACTTAGATGTTGTTATCTTCTCCTCTTAAACCTTGACCTTTGGCTGTATGGATATGTTGGTCTGGTCCTGGATCGACAAGTTCTGGTTTTATTCTTTTTCCTGCTTACCTTTACTGGTTCACCAACCTATAATAACTACATAACCGCCTCCCTTACTTAGACAAACAACCTACAACACTAGATTCAAAGGATGGAAGGGCTTCACATAGAGCTGTTGGACAACGGTTTGGGCGGGGAGTGAATCGTAGCAACATTTGGGAGAAAAAACTAATAACAAAGAGCTCATTTCCCCCTAGCTGCTGGTACATGCCACTAGTTGAGTGATCCGAGTAGGTGTTTAAATTAGATGCCATGCTCCATGCCAAGTGTCTATAACAAGTGCATGTCCGCAAGAGCAAGCAAGCCTTATTGAGGAGGGCTATATTTTGGTAATTCCTCACTCTGGTATACTAATAAATATTGAGCTTGGTAACCCTATTGTGCCATGGAGATTAAAAAAACTTGACACTTTGTACAATTTGATATGCTTGCTGAAAATGTATTAATGTATTTTATTTGTCCTATATCATATTATTAATTGCCATCATATTATTAATTGCCATCATTGATGGCTTGTGATCTAAATCATTGTTGACAGATTTAATTTTCTAGAGGGCACTCGGTAGAAATGTTTTTTTGACTAGGCGTAGTGGAAATCTGTAATATTAATTGTTATCCTTGTGAGCTAGTGCTATTGGAATCATGAATGACATATTTATGATAAAGAAGATATTGTTTACAAGAAGCCAAAACAAGAAAAGGTTGGGGATAATTATACAATTGTTGATATCATCCTCGCCAGTGGGTCTTGGGGCATAGGAACCAAGCGCAATGTCATATCCCCACACCAATAGCAATCTAAAAAAATAAACAATAAAAAATAATAATAATAATTAAACTTTTTAAATTTTACCAAACCTTAATTTAAATTCCATTACATTTTAATAAAAACTATTACAAATTTTAGAAGATTGAAATGTTTTGCTTATATCTAAATAAATTAATACTCATGAGGGATTAATATATATCATCACCTGCAGTGACATAATAACTTTCAAAATGAAATTGTTCATTATGGTTGTTTATACTTTTTAAAATGAAATTGTTCATTATGATTGCATATAACTTTTAAATAAAATTGTTCATTATTATTGTATATAAATTTTGAAATGAGATTGTTCATTATTATTAACGTAAGTATTTTTTTATAAGTATAAATTAAAAAAATTTAATTAAAAAAAAGAAAGCGAATAGACTAGGTTTCTTTGTATGATTAATGACCTATAGGTAAATTGATAATTGAGCAATGTAGGAATTTGAGACTGAAACAGCCAGTTAAGTTTGACGGTTTTGAGAACTTTTTAACTAGATTTGATAATTTTTAAGCAAAATTATGAATTTTTTGTAAAAAAAAAATTAAAGCTTATTTGACAAACAATAACGATCAATTTGACAGTCAAATTCCTGCCCTGGTTGGGAGCAGTTGACATTTAAAAAGAACCTGCTTTGTGGGTGAATCGCACTTAAAAACAGAAACTGAAACCTTTCATACGATACTTGAAGAAACAGGAACGGTGCAAAGCAATGGCCGGTTTTGAAATTTTAATTCCACTAATCACTATAAAACTAAAAAGGATTACTAAACCTAAAACTGTCACAGTAAGAAACAGGAAATTTTGAAAATTTTATTCATAAATTTGATCCAGTTTCTTTCTACCAAACTAACAATTATTTTCTTTCTACCAATAAACATTTGCATCCAGTTTCTTTCTAACAAACAACATTTGTGTAGAAATACTTCAGTGCGCAATGAAAATAAGGCATTGACTACACTTCAGTCCAACTGAAGATAAGTATCGGACCCAATTCAATGGCTATGGATCTTTACAGTCAGATCCATTTCACATTACGGGTGGGACCGGGTGTGGTTGTTGAGCGTGACTGACGGGTAGTTGTTGAGATTGACAAAAGTTTATTGGAAGACCTGGGTCATTTCAAATTAAGTACGCACTTCTCTGATTGGGTTTGGTTTCAATAAAAGAAGCGTGTAATGACATTACACGTAGATACTAGACATATGAGGAGAAAATGTTCAGGTTCTTGACTTTACTATGTCTAAGTCAAAGGTTATTGGCGTGACCCAAATACAGTTGAAATCAAATTTAGTATGAAGAGGAGGAATACAAAGTTGAGGATGGTGTGAAGGAGAGAAGAAGAGGAGACTAGTGTGAAGAATAGAGGGATCTCTTTGTGGACAATCCATGAAATGTGGGTTTGTGTAATCCTTTGAATGTAAAACCAACCTTTTTGAGAGTATGACAAAGACAAAGGAGTTATTGTCAATTTTTTCCAATCATGGAGTTTAAAATGTAATTTATGAGTGGTTAAGAGAAGTAAAATTGAAATTTTATGAGTTTTTCTATGTTTTTTTATGTTTGAAACATGGTTAGTTTGGACAAGGTATTCTAGAATTTTATAAGAATAACCATAAATATGGAGAAGGAACTTGAGTTATTTTAATGTGTAATTTTGAGTAGTTTGCTTGTGGTTATATTGTGACTATGTGATAGGAGTTGCAGGCTTGTGGTGTTTGAATGTTAACTTATGCAAGCTTGCATCAAAGAGGAAGGAAGTGGTTGGATGTAAACATATAAATGGGATATTCTCTATTAAAGTCTAGACTCTTCGAGGTTGGAGTGCAACAATGGATACCTCGTTTTTCTCAAATGACTCTTTCACAACCTCCATCCATTTAAATGGTGCATATGTCTTAATCATCTTTTGTATAAGTGTTTAATGATTTCAATGATGTTAGAGACTAATCACCTTATGAAATTAATCTTCCCAAAAAATGATTACATTGATATCTTACTGTGTGGTGGTGAAACTACATTATATATTTTGTTCTTTATAGATCTATTAAAATCTCATATTTTGACTAAATTCTTTTATCGCAATGGACAATGAGATCCCATATTTTTTTCATCTTTCAAATATTTTCTTCAAATGTTAAAGATGATCGGAGTGCATATTTGATTAAATGGTGATATCATCCATGTATACAACCATACTTGGATTAATAAGGCCTTTGAAATCTATATCAATTGCATGTTAAAAATTTGCATTACAATTCATTAATTCAAGTGGCATTCTCTTGAAAGTGTATGTTCCCCATTTGGTCTTTTACTTTATCCTCATCCAAAACAAGAACCTAATTGTATCATGAAAGCCTATCCAACTCTAAAATCATCTCAAAACCTATCATAAACTGAAAAATGTGTGGAAATACTCTATATCTTAACAAAATCTACTCTGCATGTGAAATAGGATATTTATCTTTCTCTAATTCACGATTAAAATCCACACACAATGTAATTTCACCACTCTTCTTCCTTATAGGAACAAGGTTATTAATCCATGATGAGTTTCCCAATGAAAATATAAGATTTGCAACAAGTATACTTTCCAATTCTTTTTGTTTCAATAGCTCCATTAGTGGTTGAATCTTTTACAAATTCTAACCAAGGGCATTGTCTTTGGTTTAAGGGGTATCAAATGTTGAATAATTATTGCATCATACACCTTCTCATATTGGTAATTGCACATAAAAATATCTTTGAACTTACTTAATAACTTGGTATATAAGTATTATTTCATATTTTAAACACCAAGAACCTAGGTTAATAGTATTAGGATATATTAAGTCCCAAGATTTATATCTTCAAACTTTATTAGCAAGTTGTAGATATTTGTAGACTTATTGTATATGCCTTGATATTTGTAGACTTATTGAATTGATCTTATAGGTTAACCATCTTCTCAAGTGTCATTAACAATGTTTATCTTCTTCGTGTCATTAACAATGTTTGCTTCATTTTTTATGTCAACAAAGTGTTGTGGTTGAAGGTGTTAGAAGGAGAAATAGTAGTTGTGTTTGTTACTATTGGAGAAAGACGATTAGTAGATCCATAAAAATTTGGGTTTATATTTTACTTTATATCTCTTGACCACTAGAATACAACTCATCAAAAGAAATCTTGAATTAGTGAAACTTACTCTTCATTTAGTTATTTAAGAGTTGATCTAATAGTTATCCAATGTAATCATGGTTAAAGTTGAAGTTAAGCTAATAGTTGTAAAATCATTGGAGTTAAACTAATAATTGTATCTAATAGTTAAGCTAATAATTATCCAATATAACAATGATTAGAGTTGAATTTAAGGTTAATAGTTGTAAAATCATTGGAGTTAAAGCTAATATGTGTATCTAATATTTAATTTTAAAAGTTAGTATATATTAAACTTAAGTAAAAGTCATGATTGAAGTCGAAATTAAGCTAATAGTTGTATCATCAATGGAGTTAAGCTTATAGCTGTCTAATAATCGAAGAGTTGTATCTAGTAGTCCAATAGTTGAAGTTGAAGTTTAATTTTTCCAAATATCAAGAATTGTACTTATAAGCTATTTTTTCATTTTTTGAAATTGTTAATTATGAATTTTGGATTACACCCACAGAATCAATTTAGAGAGTACACTTGTCTCATTCTCTTCCATAAATAAAAAAACATAGATGATAATTCACTCTAAGATATATACTCCTATCAACTTAACTACTCAAAATTAAAAAATATATCACAAATCCAAAACTCCATCAACAAAATAAAAGAAATATATTAGAGATTTACAAATTAATTTCTCAATCAAATACAACAACTCATATATATCATAAACCCAAAGCTACATTTAAAAAATCAAGGTGAAACAACCAATAATTTATTGTACTTAGATGACACTAGTTAAAAGTAAAACTACTATTTGCAAAACAAAGCAATCCCATGTTTAATTGCTAAGTGACAATTACATGTTTAATTACTAAGTGAGATAAACTTTAGACTATTGGTATCTTTGTCTGCGAAATTTTCTGGAATTTTATGATAGATTTGGTTACTGAAATTGCAATTTTGGTTGCAAAAATGGATTCAGCACCTTCACAAATCTTTAAGTGCCCTTAAAACACCTAGACTATACAATTTCAACAAACTAAAACTACAATTTTTACGAAAACTGACAAAAATGCAAATGGTCTGAAGTTTAGCTCACTCCGTTCAGGAAACTGGTGAAAAGAGAAAAACAACCGTTGACGTTAGTCGATGCCCGTTAGATGCGCGGACTGAGCGAGATAAGCTCAGTGCGTTTGGAGATGACTTCGTGCTTTTGGTGAGATGACTTCGCAGCATAATCGACATGAGAATGTTGACTCAAGAATTACAATGATGAGTACACTCATCCTTCATGAATCACTGCTATTGCGTTTACTTTTGAATATAAATCCAAAGACTCAAGCCTCTTGCTCTTACTTTTGAGTACAAATAACGGCAATTGAAGGACAATGGAATATTACGAAAAAATCACGGCTCTTGTGTTTCGTTTTGAATAGGACTCCAAAGATAAATGGAGGGCAGGCTTCTTTTCCAGATCTTCCGTCAACTATAAGAAAGTACCACGAAATCCTTATAAGACTTTGAAAATGACTTTGGTATCATGAAAATTATTATAAAAATGACTTTGAATGACTTTTGTATCATAAAAATTATTATAAAAATGATTTTGTTGGCAAGAAATGCTAAGATAACTACAACTAGGGCATGTAAGTCAAACTTATTTATCACACTTGGCTTGTTTCACACCTTTATGTTACACTAATTTATGTTAAATTTTTGGGTGTCTCCTTCTAACTAACTCATCACTAAAAAAAGATTGAACTGACTGAATTTTTGAGTGTCTCCTTCTAACTAACTCACCTCTGAAAAAATTAAACTCGAATAACCTATCTAACAAAACCCATACCTTAACCAAATAACTAATTCGCTAACCAAACCGATACCTTAACAAAATGAAATAAAAAGATTCGTCTCTTAACAAAATGAAATAAAAAGATTCGTCTCTTATAAATAATGCTTAGTTGTAAGGATTTTTGGAAGTTAAGATAATGATGCAGGTAATAGCATCGCTCCCCACATGAATTTCAGAATCATTTTTGCTGATTAGGGCGACAACATTACAAACGATAGTTTTAGCCTACCGATTTCAACCGATCGACTGTGGGAGAACATTTGCTTGCTTTCTCTGCAGTATAAAAATCTCCAAATTTCACAGTTCAGTTCTGCAATTCAAGTACTGGTTTGAAGGCCTTGAACTGGCTTGAAGATGTCGAGCTCTTCAGACAGTCATGTTGAAGTATATGAACGAGAAAATCATTTTTTTGGCCGGAAATCTTCCGAAACCGCCATTACCTCAATTTTATTGTTCTCGGTATTCTTGTTTGTGTCGATTGAATCTTCTGCTTGCTCTAACTACGGCCGACTCTTGCATCACTCCACGGTCGTTAAGTCGGCTTGCAGACAGACTCGATACCCCGACCGTTGTGTCTCGTCGATGGGTTCCTATCAAGGAAATCAGACGATGACGCCTCGCGATTTGTTGTATCTGGCGATGAGGGTGAGCATGGAACGGGCACGGAAAGCCCACGATATGGCATTAAGTATGCAAAATAAGAACATGAAGAGCAGAGAACGCTCTGCGTGGCGAGACTGTGTGGAGCATTTTGAAGCTTCAGCTAAGCATATCAACGTTTGCTTCAGAAGTGATCACGAGGAAAAAGATATCCCGACCTGGCTAAGCGCAGCTTTGACAAGCCTAGATACATGCTTGAATGCCTTAAGTGACATGAATTTGTCTGCTACGGATCCTATGAGAGTTCTCATGGCGTCAACTGCTGTGAATGTGTCGGAATTGGTGAGCAACTCACTTTCTATGTATTCACATCATTCCAACTCGAAAAAACGACGCCTGTTGTCTACCCGCTATGAAACTGCGTTCGAATCTCAGTACGCTCGCGTTAAAGAAGACGGATTTCCTGAATGGTTGTCCGTAGGGGACCGAAAGCTTTTACAGTCCAAGTCCAGCGTACAAGCCAACCTGGTAGTTGCCCAAGACGGTTCAGGCAATTTTCGAACAATCGGGCAAGCAGTAAAGGCTGCGCCTCAGCAAAGCAGTAAGAGATACCTCATCTACGTGAAGGCTGGTGTTTACAAAGAGACTATCAATATTCCGATGTCGATGCCTAATTTGATGTTTATTGGCGAGGGTAAGGATCGAACCGTGGTAACTGGAAGCAAGAACGTCCTAGACGGCGCAACTATATACAATTCTGCAACTTTCGGTAAGAATCTAAAATAATTGCATGCTTCAAGCAAACACCCAAATACTGTTTCCACAATGAGCAAACTCCCAAATACTGTTTCCACTCCTTATTTGAAGTAGTTTCAAATAATTGCAAACTCCCAAATACTGTTTATTAGACTCCCAAATGCCTATTTTGAAATTTATTAGGTAGATAAGTGTTCATAATTTCAAATTTGGGTTAGATTAGTATTTTTACTAAATTGTAATGGGATAAAGTTGTATTGTTTAAATCGATTTTGTGTAATTAGTAACTAATGCATGGAATATTATGGGCCTTCCTCGATCCTGGAGGAGACTTTCTTAATGGAGATATAATGCATGGAATATTATGGACCTTCCTCGATCCTGGAGGAGACTTTCTTAATGGAGATATAATGCATGGAATATTATGGGCCTTGCTCCATCCTGGAGGAGACTTTCTTCATAATGGAGATATACAACATCTTAGAAGTTCCAGTATCATTCAGACTCAGTTTTTTTTGTTCTCTTGTTTTTAAAATATATTAATTTCATGTCTATCTACAGTAAGTTTGTAATATAATCAGTTTTTATTTGTAGTAGGTTAGTCAAAGTATATAGCTCTAGAAAAAGCAGTTGTCTGAAAACTCAAGTTAAATATTAAAATAGGTTAGTCAAAGTATATAGCTCTAGAAAAAGCAGCTGTCTGAAAACCCAAGTTATATTAATTTCATGTCTATCTACAGTAAGTTTGTAATATAATCAGTTTTTATTTGTAGTAGGTTAGTCAAAGTATATAGCTCTAGAAAAAGCAGTTGTCTGAAAACTCAAGTTAAATATTAAAATAGGTTAGTCAAAGTATATAGCTCTAGAAAAAGCAGCTGTCTGAAAACCCAAGTTAAGTATTTTTGACAGGCTAAATGGTCTGTTAGTTTAAAGCACTCATAACAAGTTCTGTAAGCTCTGATAGCCGACCTGTTCAACCAGCACAAATTAAGTTTGTATACTAATTAGTACATATTCTACATTGACTCACTACTTTTATGATTTAATGAATACTTAGCTTGTAGTGTATCTATCTTCACCAACTACAAATCAAATAGATGTAATTTAATGAATACATAGTTTGTAGTCTATCTATCTTCACCAACTCCAAATCAAATAGATGTATAACTTCGAGTGAACTACGAATTCACCAACTACAAATTAAATGGATGTATAAATTCGAATGAACTAGAAATTAAAGGAATAACTTATTCATTTGATCATTTGCACCAATCCAACGCCTAGCAAAGCACCCCCAGCCTGGTCATCCCATTGGTGCAAATGGTCGAAAATGGTCCGATATATAAATTATTCCCAAATTAAATGGATGTATAACTTTATTATCAGGGTTGGGATATTCGTAGCTGGGTAGGTGGGATGCCGTAGCCTGGCATGCTCGTAAATAAGGTGTGATGCTTAGCTGACCCGGGTACATATTTTCCCGGTAACGCTGCGGGAGGCGGCTATTTCTTGGTATGTTAAGTTCAAGAAGCAAGACGAACGATATGACCTGGAAAACAACGAGGGACGCTTTTCCGGTCCTATTCCCACCCCTACTCACACTTGAGTGGGAAAGGAAATAACAAATAGGAAGGTATAACTTTTCAGAATGTGTTAAATGAATGTAAAAATAATAAGTACAATATAAATTCTCACCATTTCCATGATTGAATTTTTCAATTGAGAACTTTGACCAGCCTCTTCGTTTTATCGCCTCTTCGATCATTTTATTGGCATTGAAATATCTATATAAACGATAATTCAACAATTTTATCATGTCATCTCAGTGACTTAATGATTTAATGGTTGTGCAGCTGTCCTAGGGAATGGATTCATTGCAAGAGACATGACATTCGAGAACACAGCGGGGCCTAATAAGCAGCAGGCCGTTGCACTTATGGTAGGGTCAGACAAGTCGGTGGTTTACAGATGCAGCATGAAAGGGTACCAAGACACTTTATACGTCTATTCCCTCAGACAATTCTACCGAGAAGTCGACATCTACGGCACAATCGACTTCATCTTCGGCAACGCTGCAGTAGTAATCCAGAAGAGTAACATCTTTGCAAGAAGACCCGTGAGCGGGCAGATGAACACAATCACAGCTCAGGGAAGAACGGACCCCAACCAGAATACTGGAATCTCTATCCATCACTGCGTAGTAGCTGCAGCGTCAGACCTGCAACCCGTAGTAGGGTCCGTACAAACGTATCTGGGAAGGCCGTGGAGGGAATACTCTCGCACGGTATTCATGCAGTCAAAAATCGGCGGCCTGATCAACCCCTCCGGCTGGCTGCCATGGAGCGGAAGCTTTGCACTGAGTACACTCTATTACGGCGAGTACTTGAACACAGGCGCCGGTGCGGGAACAACACAGCGCGTGAAATGGCCTGGTTTGCAAGTTATTACCAACGCTTCAGTAGCGGCCGAGTTCACAGTTGGCCAATTCATTTCTGGTTCTTCATGGATTCCGGCTACCTCAGTTCCCTTCACTTCCGCATTTATCTGATTACATAGTTATGTTTACTTAAGAGAGCTTTTCATAATCTATATCATTTGTTTTGACAGTAAACTAAATAATATTCAGTGTCCATCGTTCCAATTTCTTTTTTTGAGAACATGGTTTTCCTATGGTGTTAGGAAAAATTTAAGTTCATTGGTTTATTTTACCTGAAAAGTATGGGATCGTGTTCCTTATTTAGTTTTATGAATTCTAGTTGTGTTATATTTCGATTACTATCACCAATGTATGTTTAAGATAGTTCTTAATTACTTTTAATTTCTGATCTTATGATCAAACATGAAAATTTATAAGATCAGACATGAAAATTTTAAATTACTTTTTATATTTGTAATTACTTTTATATTGAACTTCTTCATAACTACTATTACACCTCTTGGGTATTGCGTGATAGAAGCAAAGAGGTGATAGTTGTATTCCAAAAAAAGGGACGAATTGATTTCATCCAAAATCGTTTGCAATATTTTGTATCATACGATCCATATGTTCAGAAGCAATTCATTAAAACAAGTAGGCTAATAAAAAACACAATTCGATCTCTTGAATCCTAGCTAGCATATGCAGTATGTGAATTCATGTACTACCTTCATCTTTAAAAAGAATTACTTTAATTAGACATAAAAATCCAATATTCACATGTATGTAATATTCAAATGTAGGAAAATTACATACATAGTTGGTTTAAAAAGTATGGGAAGAGTTAAGATGGCCATGCTTGGAAAAAATGAAATTTATAAATCTCATCATCAAGGCAAGCTCTCTTGTACAATACTTTGGTTAGAATAAAAGTTGAATTAGAATGGTGATTAATGTTTTATGGAAGAAATTTTAAAATTATAAGGGATTATTTTGATAAAAAATTATGTAAATAAACATAAAAACCCTTCACTTTTGCTATCTTTTCCATTTTCTTACTACTTTATTTTTTTTATCTACTATAAGATCACTCATACACTCAATAACAAGGAATATCAATAAAACCTAAGACCAATCCATTGTAATGTAAACTCGTGAGCAAATTGTACAATGAGATGTAGTAAAGAAATGATCTTTTTGCTATATAAACTTGTTAGCAAATTATACAATGAAATGTATAAAAAGAAATATAAATATTAGGTAATGAGTGGTATTTTTTTATAGATATTTAATGGAATCATTTTAGCTATTTTAACAACTTCATAAAACATCCGTTTTAGACTTGTTGGGTGTGTGCAAGAAGTTGAGGGTCTCTTTTGGCACGTTAGATGCAATACAAAACTAAAAAAA
>LPNX011030393.1:129051-149594 GCA_001517045.1 Pseudotsuga menziesii | reverse complement strand
ACAAATCAATACAATAGATTGACACAAGAACATGTGGAAACCAAAGAACAAATTCAAAGTGAAATGTATCATTCATTTATAACTGAAATGTCAATGTACATATGTCCAAAAGTACATATATATACAAAAGTATCCAAAAGTAACCAGAAGTACATGTGTCTCCACAACTATCCAATACTATCCAAGCCACATGTACATGTATCCAAAACTATCCAAGCCACATGTACATGTAAGTGAAATGTCAATGTACATGTCTCCAAAAGTACATGTATCCAAAACTGTCCAAGCCACATGTACATGTATCGAAATGTACATATCCCATAAGACACATCAAAACTCAAGCTTCCTCTTGTTCTTTCTGGAGGGTGATCCTGTAGGCACAACTATAGGACCAATGTGCATCTCTAGATCCTGCAAATTAAATATCAATTGTTAAATTCAACTAACTATGTACTAATACATTAGCTCAATAAAATACCATATCTAAATTAACTCAAAAATTATGAAAATGTATAATGGACATTGCATGAAACAACTATTCATTAATGGACATCTCACCTCAGTGAGAGACTGTGACAAAGGGGATTGTGTTTCTTGTGTAGCAGATGGAGTTGTTGGTTGAACATGAAGGATGGTCGCATCCATGGTCGAACCAAAGGGGGCAGGAACTGGTGGTGGTGGTGGTGGCTACAATCACCAAATCTTGAAATAGTTAGAAATGTGCATGAATAAACAATATACAACAATAACACACTACGTCTATATCATGTTCAAATAGTTGTACCTCTGTGTGGCTTGTTGTTATTGCAGATACCACATTGACTGTTGCATCAATAACTCTTGCTGCCGGTGGCTAGAATCACCAAATGTTGAAATAGTTAGACATGCATGAATAAACATACACCAACAATAATAAACTATGTAACGATCATGTTGAAATAGTTGTACCTATGTGTGACTTGTTGCCATTGTAGATGCAGCACTGACTGCTACATCAACCATCCCTGCAAGGTTTTCAATAGTAAACTCTGGCTCTTGATGCAGTAAACATGCAAATCAAACATTAACAAAACATTTTATGCACTGGATTTCAAGTTAACCAAGAAATATCATCGAAGGATATACAAATTACCATGGTATCAGTATCTCCATGGTCGTGGACAACTTTACTCTTTCTGAGAGTAGGTCATCCCATATACACTTGACCCTTGTTCACATATGGCCTATGAGGAGATACAACTCCAGGAAATGGTCCAGGTGTTTTGGTTGGTGCCTATAGTCAACAAGAGTTCATGTAGTTAGACATGCATGATTCAACGAACATACATGTATTTAAAAAATGACATTTTTTAAATGTTTAAAATGTTTACCTCCATCACTGCTTTCCCTCGTGAAGGATTTGGCATCTGCCTAGATATTTCCTCAGTCGATACGACCATGAATCCTACCTCCATCACTGCTTTCCCCCGTGAAGGATCTGGCATCTGCAAGTTTAATAATTGTAAATATTAGACCGTAGATAACATTAGTGAACTAACATGTACAGTATGTGGAAATTAACAAATTAACAAGTATTAAAAAACTGAAATTTTAAAATGTTTACCTCGATGTGAGATACGGCAATGGGTGCTATAGGAATCTTTCCACCAACCAAAGGATCAGTGGATGGAATGTCATGCCCCTGTGTAGAGTGTGGAACATGATACTCTGGGGTGTCGCTACCGGCATAAAGCATCAACTGCAAGTTCACAAAATTAATATATTAGCTCAAACTATACATATGTGTACAAAGAGGAAAATAATGAAGAATGTATTACAATTAACCATATACATACATCACTCAAAAACCTACTGAAGACAACATCTGACGAAATACCATAGCATGGAAGACCACACAATGTGTACTCGTGAAGCTCAAAAGTAGGCTGGGAATGTGTTGATGGTGTTGCACTAGTAGATGGGGGTACTGAACTAGTGGGTGGTACTGCACTAGAAGATAATCCTACACCATGACGACCTAGTGTATGTACCACACCAGGGACAAAAGTCCCTTCCTCACCCATATGTTGAACCATAGTGCTATGGCAAACAACGACCCATGCCAAACTAAAAAATGCATCATGTGTCTGTGGAATAACTCGATGTACAGGTGGGACATCTGGCCCATGCAACTACCTGCGAGGTGTAGGGATAGGGCGATCAACGTCTCAAAGGCTAGCATTGGGTTTGTTTTGGGGCATTCCCCCCACCGATCCCCTGAAACGCCAATATATCAAAATAGTTTACGTGTTTACCCAACACGAACTCTGCATACATCTTCCGAAGGAAATACAAGGGGATTTCCATGTTGTTGTGTGGTGGCATATCAAAAACCATATACCATTTGTCCATCCAGATATCAACAAATGGTTGATATGTGCACCACTCGATAGAGATATGTGGCCTATTTGCATTTGGGATTTCCCCCATACGAGGGTCCCTAAACAATGAAAATATATTCTCTTTGGTAATTTTCAACTTTTTTATTGCACTGTAGCTAAGCCCATCAGCATACTCACGTCTTTTTCTTTCTCTATATGAAGTAATATCATATAGTATGTTGCTTGACAATGTAATAGTCTCAACAATTGCATCCAAAGAGGATGCAACTGAACGTCGAATCCTATCACCACCACTAAAAGCAGTACTGAGACCTCTCAACTAGGCAAGCTCAATCAATATTTTAGCATTGGTGTCCATAGCTGCAACTGCAATAAAAAAATCAATAAGGAAATCATTAGAAACGTATACATGGTATATAATGACATCTCTTCAAAATTGAAAATGTAAATTAAGGAAAACTCAAGTTACAAGCAATTTAATGGCATTCACTTACATACATTTAAAACTTAAAATTCAACATTTAACAATTAAATAGTGAGTTTCATTCAACTTCTTTCTAGAAGTAAAGGAACTTCTTCACCCTCATTGGTGACTTTTCCATGCACACTTGGGTTTAAACTTCTTTGAATTTAGGAGTGCTATTTTGACATGTTTTGGCCTTAACGTCCCTTGGATATGTAAAAGAAAGGGGCAAGGGACTATTAGGACATGTGAGGCAAGAAAAGGGGTGATACAGGGCTGCCACCATATCCTCTAAATATAATTGACTCGATCATGGTTGGGAACACTCTCACAACGCACTCTAGGTAGTTCATGGGTGTTTACCATTTCCATTGTTGTATAACCATGGAAGCCAACCAAAAGTTACATGGAAAATGGAGAATTTGTGGAATGGACTACAATTGGTTGTAGATGAGCTTAGAGACTCGACATGTAGAAATATATTACCCATTGCTTTTGCTATTTTAAAAAATGGTTGATAAACCTAGTGATGCAGGGGCATAGACTGTTTGACTAAAGTCATTTATGTCTTTGCTAGATCTAGGGATATGGGTAGTCAAATGTCAAAAAGCTGACATTATGTAAAAAACCAATCCACATTTCAGGCATATGATGTATGGAGTGGTTACCTTTCCTCAACATTTCGTGGTGATTATGACTTTATAAATTGTCGTTCATTCAACTCTCAGGATCAAGTATATCTCTTGAATTAAATGTTGTTGTGAGATTTTATAGCTTATAAATTTACTCCAGTTGTTGTATATGACTCTATGTATGTCTGGGACATTCTTAATGAATAGGTCGATGGATTCACATGGTATTGTTGAGTATTGATATTCTTCTAGAAATTACAATACCTTTATATGGTCATATGTGTTTTTTATTGTGTCAAAGGATTGTTAAATATGGAATTCTGATCAAGATGAGGGCCCAACTTGCATGTTTTGATCACAATTTCCTCTTTCTTCCATTTTGATGATTATATTGGTTGTTACATTTGGATCCCTCATTCACTATGTGTTGCCACCTAATTCACACTTTAAGACACAGGAAAGTCACAACCTGCTATGTGTGTCCTTGGGGGCAAGTGAGAGCTGGGGACCACTATCACCACAGTCCACAACTCCTCCGTTTAGGCAAGATCCCAACAGAGCCAAGGGGGGTAGTCCCTATAGGAAAGCTAAGTTCCAGATTTATTAATTAATTACAAATTAATTAAAGGGATCTCTTATTATGACTGAGGCTAAGGTTCTGAGGGATGACAGTCAAACTGATGCAATATGCAAGATTTAAATAACAGTCAGTCCTTTTATTTTAAACCGGTGCCTAAAGAATGGAGTCATAAAATGCAACTTTTAATGGATGCAAATCTAAGTTAATTATCCACAGTTTAAGTTGTCTAACAATGTGATAAATAAAAAAATAAATGGTACAATGATAAACAATAATGAGCCAAGATATTTAAGCAATATACAGATGATCTAAACTTATCAATATTAACCAATGAACAAGATTTACAAGTTATGGACCAAATATAGCAGAAGAAAAATGCTTTAAATGAAAACTATTAAACCAACAGCAAATGAAATATGGAAGACTTTAAGTTTGATTTACTTGAAGCAGTTAACAAAGGTTAAGCATTCACCACATCAACAATTGCAGAACTGAAAGTAAATGTAACTTAAAAGTAAAGATTTGTAGTGCAATGCTGGAGTGAAAGTGTGTTGAAATGAAAAAGTGTTGTAGAACCAGTTTTGCAATGTCTCTTGGTTTATTTTAGTAAATTTTATTAAAGTTTTTCTTCTTGAAGTTAAGTTTTAGAACCGGTGGTGTGACTACCCCGATCTAGTACTTCTCAAGTCAAAGAGGGAATGCTGTTGCGCTTAACAAAGTGGGAGCAAAGCCCACCCGTAGCTCACAGGTCAAACCCCAATGGCCTGGTGCTCAATAAGGAGGACGTAAAACACCTAGAGACCCCCCACGATCTACTACCCCAAGTCGCCTCCGAGGTCACTGTTTTTAATTAACTTAAAAAATAACAAGATGGATGCCTGTTAAACTAGGACTTCTCTATCCCCTGTCCTATCTCGTGAGTACCCCGAAGGGTGATAACCGAGTAGAGGAGCATGAAATATTGAAGTTTTTGTTGGTTAATTTTAGAGGGTAAATTTTAATATTTGGTGATTAGCATACAAGGTTTATTTTAAAACTATCAACAAGACCAACCAAGCGGTATCGCTTATGGGAGGTGCTGGTACTTGATCTTGGACTTGGAAAGTAAAGTGTGTTGAAATTGTAGCAAAAAGGAAAGTGTTGTTCTAATTACCTAAGCCCCCACTTCTCCTGCTTTTCGTATCCAACTTGAAGTCCCTAAAGGGAGATGACAAGTGGATAGAGGATACGCATGATAGATAGGTTGTGTGATTACCTTTTAACAGAAAATTAAAGATTATTGAACTTGAAAGAAAAAAAAAACAACTAGCTAAACAATGCCTAACCGCACAGCAATCTCTGTGACAGAGATGGTGGTCTGTCACAGAGATAGTGGGTAACAGAAATAAAAATTATGTTCAAGCTAACCTCACAACAATCTCTGTTACAGAGATGGTAGTCTGTAACAGAGATAGGTGGGTAACAGAAAAAATAAACTGAGTACACTAACCTCACTTCAATCTCTGTGACAGAGATGGTGGTCTATCACAAAGATAGGTGGGTAAAATAGAAAAATTGCATAAACAGAAATCTAAGCAACTACTTCCTACTCTACTTCCTAATCTATTTACATATATATTACAATTGCTTATAAATTTTGCAGAATACCCCAAGAGAACTTCTCGTTGGGGTTTACAAATATCAAAAAATAAGAAAGAGAGAGGTGATGGTTTGAACCCTTTTTGGAACCGGTTGAGGGTTGAGGTATTCCTGGGCCTATTTGGGTAGCACCTCCCCTTCACCTTCTCGTTGGGGTTTACAAATATCAGAAAATAAGAAAGAGAGAGGTGAGGGTTTGAACCCTTTTTGGAACCGGTTGAGGTATTTCTGGGCCTATTTGGGTAGCACCTCCCCTTCACCTATGTAAAACATGTCATAAACCAGCAAGCTTTGTTCACTGGAAATCACAGTAAACACTAAAGAAATAATCAGAAAAACTTAGTACAAAAAAAATTACTAATTTACAGTAAAAATCTGTGTAAAAATGACATAAATGTAATGTTTAGAGGGCTGAAAACTGAGTTTTCAGCCACCTAAATGATGTTAAAATAGAAAAATTAAAGTATTTAACTAATATACTAAGGGTTGGGGCTTTAAAACCAAGGTTTTTATCACTATACAGTGATAAAAACTGAGTTTTAAAACCCTTTTGAACAAAAGTGCGAAAATGAAAAACTGAGTTTTAATCAGTGGAGGATGTGCTCCTTCATTCTAGATCCCTGCAAATACACTTATAAGAGCTGCAAAATGTAAGCAAAGAGGTGAGCACATAAATAAACCCTACAAAATACTTTTTAGAATATTACTAATCTACTCACAAATGCAGATAAAAATACTTCTACCTACAAGTCTCTCCACAAAATACTTTGTGGAGAGCTGTCTAAGCTAATACAAATGCAACTAAAACAAATACAAAGCAAGTTACCTCACAAAGAAAGCATGCAATGTAGAAAAGAGCCACCAAAGTTCCTCCAAAGATTACTTGTATTAAGTGGCCCAACTAGGGCAAGAAGATTACAATAGCAAATGAGCTTGAGAAAATAGGAGAGAAGAGTGGGGAAATATTCCAGCAGCATAACAATAGCATGAGAGATCATGAGAAATGAGGGAGTGAGACCCTCATTATATAGTTGAGGAAGACCCCAATCCCTTGAAGATCAACGACCAATATTAGATCTAGATCTAGGTTAGATCTCCACCACTAGATCTAGGTCTTTGACTTTGCATTCCTCTCAATCAATCTACACCCTTAGATTAATTTTCAATCTATGGCCTGAGTGCTTGATCCATGTCTTAACAAATATACACCCTTAGATCTAGGGTTTCCCATTTAAAAATCATCCAAGGGCTAAGAATGGAGCATAACCTCCTCTAGATTTGGCTTTGACTAAAACGTGGGCCCAAGTGTGGCCGCACTCCTCTAAATATAGTTGGACGCCCTCCAAACTAGCGCCCTCTTCAAGTGCTAGCGCTCCTCTAAATCCATGCTAGCGCCCTTCTAAATGTGGGCGTCCTCCTTTTAAGCTAGCGCTCCTCCATTTGGCTAACGCCCCTCCAAATATGGCGCTCTTCTACTTGGTAGTGCCTTCCTTTAATGGGTAGCGCCCTCCTTTATTTGGTGGTTTCTCCCTAAGTGTGACGCCTCCTTTATAAATAGCGCCCCCACTATATATAGTAGCACCCATTTCCATATGTAGTAGCACCCTCACTATATGTAGTGACGCCTCCAAGTGGTAGCGCCTCCTCCAAATGGTGACGCCCTCATATTTGGTGAGGGTTTAAACCCTTTATGGCCTCCAAACTTGGCTTTGACCTTGGCTTTGCTCCAAAATGAATACTTAACCTTTAGACTTAGGTTAAGAACATATTTCACCTTAGATTAAAATTCTCAATTTAATTTTTAAATTTTTCCAATTTTGACTTAGGATTAAAAATAACTTGAAAAAATTATATCTTGGCCATGGGGGGGTGGAAAAATTTTAAATAAATTTTCCTAGGCTTAACAACCCCCAAACAAAATTACCATGGAATTATTTTATTTTTTCTTTCAAAATCAAATAATGTGAATTTTTAACTTAGGGAAATTAAATAATTCCCTAGGAAAAATAGACCTTGCTTAGACAAAAATGGTCTATCTCCTCAACCACCTGTCAGAATGACATGGGACTCGAAGCAGTGGCTTACGGGGTTTGATAGACATTTACCTTGCATTCATATCCCCTATTACAAAATGCCAGTGCTTGAGCAATTACATTATTACATCAAAACTGAGTTAATTAACCACCAAGGGGTGAAGTTAATTAACTAGAAAAAAATAATAAAAATACAACAACACAATGAAACTCCGCAAGAATCTATACAAATGTCTAGCATGGTCATGAATAACATTTTGAACCCTTAGCCACCTCATGGACTTGACTGTTAGAATGCCTGTCACCACTTTGGAGGATTTTGAGTGAAAAACCAAACCAATTAAAGTCGTTTACTCAACAAGATTAATTGGAAAGGGAAAAAACACTTGATGAGGGGACTTCCCTAACAACCAGTTCCATGGTGTGGCATCCATATCATATGACCCACACTAGCACATATAATTACATTAATTTTCCCACGCAGGGGAGCGGACATTTCGTTTTACAAAGGGGCAATTGCCCTGCAGAAGTGAAAAATCCTCGGACTTTTCTAATTGTACAATTTGTACAATTATGTACATCTTCATGTACATGGAGTTGCCACCTAGTCGAAATAGGTGGGCAACATCTGGCTCCAACTTGGGGACATGTGTTTGATCATCGGAGAGCGCATGAGAACTCCAGAATCCTGCAACCACAAATTTCTCACCAATAACCAACATAAGTCCTTAAGCAAAGACCAATAAATAAACAATAAACAATATAAATAAATGCAATGACTATACAAAATGAAATAGACATACAATTACTCACATCTATATGCATAATGAATAAACCAATGAAATAATGCAAAACTTTAAAGAAATGCAAGGGAAAAGGGTTAGAGATACGTTACAAAGGGTGTCCCTTTGGACACCACGCTGACTCTATGTGTAATAAAACTTGAGCTGTTGACCATTCCTTGGAATGTTCAATGGATCACCATCCAAGTGACTCAGGTTGAAGGAATTTGGACACGCAACTGATCTGATCACATAAGGGCCTAACCATAGGCTGTCAAATTTTCCATGCTTCCCTGGCTTTTCCTTGCCTTTGTCCCATAGGACAACTGTATCCCCTACTTTGAAGTCTCTCTGTCTAGATGACTTGTCAAAGGCTTTCTTTGTCTTTACTTGACTTTTGAATTTTTGGTCATAATCTTTTCTCCTTATTTCATCCAACTCTGCTAACTGATTTACTCTGTTTTGAAGGGCAGACTCTTCTATGTCAAACTCTCGGAGCAACTGATACACTGGCAGGGAAAGGTGAACTGGTAGCTGAGCTTCTACACCATATACCAACTCAAAAGGACTCTTGCCTATAGACACTTTCTTTGTTATTCTATCAGCCCATAAAGCATGTTTTATTTTACTATCCCAAGACCTTTTGTTTTCCCCTACAATTTTCTCGACTATGGTCATTAGATTTTTGTTACTAGACTCTGCTTGACCATTTCCTTGAGGATAATAATCTGTTGCATGAGATAAAACTATGCCATACTTTAAACAAAATGCAGACATTTCTACTGAAAAAAAGGCCTTAGCATTATCTGTTACTATCTTTGAAGGCACTCCAAATCTTGTTATTATCCTATCTTCAAGAAAATCCATGATTACTTTTTCATTTGCTGATTTAGTGGGAATAGCTTCTACCCATTTAGTGAAGTAATCTGTAGCTGTTATAATCCATGAAAAACCATTACTTGAATTATCTTTAAACTTCCCTATGAAGTCTAAACCCCACTGCTGAAAAGGTGCTTCTACAACAACTGGCTGAAGGGGAAGGGTAGCTAACTTCTGTTTTCCAGTGAACAATTGACAAGGTTCACATTTCCTTATAAAATGATGCACATCTAAAAATATGGTGGGCCAATAATATCCAGCTCTACGAATCTTATGGGTGGCGGTTCTAGCAGCAAAGTGACCACCTTAAAAACCATTATGAAAGTCATCCATTAGTTTTTTAGATTCATTCTCATCCACACATCTAAGGATAATCCCATCTGGATTCCTCCATCCTAAACCATCTTTAATTAAGATATACTTGGATGCTTTGAGCCTTAAGGCTCTTCTCTTATGACCAACAAGATGACTTGGGCAAGTCAAGTTTTTAAGATAAAAGATAATATCAGAATACCATTCAACTTGCTCAAGCTTTAGCAAATCTGGGGATGACTCTGGAATATCAATTTCACAAACCATACTCTAATCAACCAAACCTAAAGCCTTCTCATTACTTTCTGTCAACATCTTAGCTAATCCTTATCCTTTGATTAATTGAGTGGGCCTGATTTCTAAGTCATATTCCTGAATTTTAGCAACCCATCTACTTCTTGGGCCTAGGCCTTCTTCTTGAGTTAACACATCTTTAATTGATGTACTAGGAACATACCCAATTACTTTGGCATACCCTATGAAAATCCTGAAATGCTTAAGAGATTTTACCAAGGCATAAGCCTGCTTTTCTATTATATGATACTTTAATTCTGAATCTCTTAAGATTTTGCTCATGTATGCTATGGGTTGTTCTTGACCTTGGTCATTTTTCTGTAATAAAACACTAGCAATGGTGTCTTCAGATGCAAAGGAGAAAAGATAGAATTCTTTAGCGTAATGTGGGCTGACCAATACGGGAGCTTGGCCACATGCATCTTTTATTTGCTGGAAATCTCTTTTTCCTGTTTCATCCCATTGAAACTTGACATCATTTGTAAGTAACTTATTCAAAGGCTTAGTTACTTCTACTAGATTAGGAATAAATCTCCTAAGGAAATTAATTGTACCAAAGAAGGATTGGAGGCCTTTCTTTGTATTATGAAAGGGAAGTTTAGCAATGGCTACAACTCTTTCTGGATCTATCTTGACACCTTCTTTGCAAATTATGTGACCCAGTAATTTTCCCTCAGTAACCCCAAAAACTGACTTGGATGGATTTAAAGAAATCCCAAATTCTCTGCATCTTTCAAAAACTTGTTTTAAATGTCCTATGTGACTTTTCCCATCCTTAGAAAAAACCGTTAGATCATCCTGATAAATTTCAATAATTTTCCCAATTAAACCTTTGAAAGCATAGTCCATTGCTCTTTGAAAAGTAGCTCCAGCATTAGATAAACCGAAAGGCATTCTTATATATTCAAATGTTCCCCATGGAGTAGTAAATGTTGTTTTATGCCTATCTTCTTCTTTAACTCTGACTTGGTTATAACCAGATAAACCATCAAGCATTGAAATCATACCATATCTTGTTACTCTTTGCAATAAGGTTTCCATTTTAGGGAGGGGATAATTATCTTTCTTGCACACAATATTCAAATTTATGAAGTCCACACATAACCTGATTTGACCATTCTTCTTTCTAACGACCACCAAATTGGAGCACCAAGTAGAATGTCTAGTGTGGGCTATTATTCCAGCTTTCAACATCTTTTGAAGCTCTTGTTGTACTAAGGGGACCAACTTAGGATTTATTTGCCTAAGTTTCTGTCTAAATGGTTTGGCTCCTTTTTTTAGTGGAATAGTATGCTGAATTACATCTTCCTTATAGACTTTAAGTTCATCATATGTGAAGGCCAAAACATCCCTATATTCCCTTAGTAAATTAATAATTTGTTCTCTTTCTTCTCTAGGTGTCTTTTTGCCAATCTTAACCATTCTAGGTTCTTCATTAGTTCCTATGTTTACCTCTATGTAATCACTTGGCTTTGTACCTGATTCTTCCTTAGGTTTATGGCCATCTTCTCTATCAAATGCCCTTTCTAAAGACACAACTTTTCTAGGGGCTGGATTAAGCTTTTGACTTTCTTCTGCATAATAACAACCTTCTTCCTCTTCACTAATGTGAAAGTCAGCAAATTCTCCTATATTACTCAAAAACTTAATCACTTGTTTATCATCATCAAAGACCTGCCAATTATCTACATTATTTGGAACTGAAGGCCTGAAGATAAATTCCATTTTAACTTCTTCATCTACTAACTTTGGTGGTCTTTGAAGGGTGGAAGCAGCAACTGCAAGTCTATCTGCCTTAGCATTAAATTCTCTAGGAATTGCAATAAATTCTATGTGATCAAAACATGGAATTAGATCCAATATTGCATCCCTATATCTTCTTAACCTTTCTGACTTGCAAGCAAACTGTTTATTAACCTGTGAAATGATTAAATCTGAATCACCTTTGAACTCTAACTTCTTGATACCCTTATCTTTACACACCTCTAAACCAAGGAGCAAGGCTTCATACTCAGCCACATTGTTGGTGGCATTAAATTCTAGTCTATAGGAAAAATTGAATTCCTTATGAGAAGGGGATTCAATAACTATGCTTGCACCTTTTCCAGCTCTGGAGAAGGCCCCATCAAAGTGCATATGCCAAATTTGATCAACTCTTTCATCTTCATTTGATTCTTCAATAGGTCCCAAAGAGTTAGCCAAAATTGCATAATTTCCCAAGTCATAAGTCTTATACTTTAATTCATTGCTTGGATTTCTTGGATCTTCTACATGGTGTCTCATCTCCAACTCTCGATTCAATCTGACAAAACTTCCTTTAGGAGTTGGAATGGTGCCATAAGTCAAGTCCATTTGAATATTTCCTCCTAAGTCTGCTCCAGTTTTTCTTGAGAGTAACATACCCCAAGCATATGGGACATCTATCACTACTATGTCCATTTCTATTTGAATGTCTGGAAAAGCTGCTAAGTGTACTTGTAAGCCTTTAATTAAACCACACACTTCAATCATCTTACTGTCCATAGCACAAATGTTATGATAAGGCCTTGAGATCCTCAGATTTAATTGTTCCATAACTTTTTTAGTCATCACATTTGAGCTAGCCCCTAAATCTAACATGCAGTTGTGTAAAAGATGATTGTTCACTAACAATGAGAGGAAGAATGGTTGGTTCTTTTCATTTCCTTTGTCCATACTCTGAAGAATGACAGGTGCATCATGGTAGGCTATGGCTTTATCAACATTATTCTGGCAAGGTTCTTCTATAGCTTTGAGTAATTTTCCCTTTTGAGAAGGGATCTTCATGAGTTCTGCTACAGGAACCAACATCTTAGCATTATTTAACCAACCTCCTAGTTCAATGTTTAATTGTGTATTAGGATCAATTGAAATAGGAGGGGGAGGAGGTACCTTAGGAACATTGGTTGGAGTTCTTTCTTGACTTTGATTCTTCTTACCATTTCTTTAGTAAGTTATTCCTCTATACCTAGAGAAATATGACACTTGCTGCTCACTAGGCTTAGGGCCAAAAGCTGCTTCTGCTACTTCATTTATTGACTCAACACTTTGACTATTCTCAACTAGATCCATCCATTCATACATGCCAATATCATACTTCTTCCCACACATGTTCACTTGTTCATTCTCCGTTTTTTCATTCATTTTATCACTTATGATTTGCAAAAATACTTGACAAGTGTTTTCTTCATGAAAATCCCCACGAGGCCTACAATATGGAATAGCTTGATGATCAACCACATTGGTAGACTCTAGAGGATTAGGGGGCCTTTGATCTTGAGGTGGGGGCAGTCTTTGGTTTTGCCACCTATCATTTGGCTTGTTTGGATGGAAATTATTTCCTCTGTTTCTTTCCAAAGAAACTACCTTGTTTTGTAAAGTTGTCTGGTTTGCCTGCATGGTAGCTAGCTGATTAGCATGATTCACTTCCATTTGCTTAATTAGTTGGGCGAGCTTATCTATGGAGTCACCTTGAGGTTCCTGGTTTTCAAACTTAACCTTTTTTACTTCATTAGCCTTTGAAGAGCTACCCCTTGAAAACCCAGGAATATTAGATTTACCAGCAGCTTGCATGTTTTTATCTATCTTTATAGCTTTTTCTTGTGCATCTTTAAGATTTACAGGTTCCTTATCCCTTATCTGATATTTCATTTCTCCTTCAAATGCTTGGATGTAATAAATCAAGAGAGATGCTTCTTGGGGTTTTATGTCTGTAGGTAGGATTTTTACTAAGTCATTAAACCTTTTATTAAATTCTTCCATGGTCTCATTTTCTTGCTTATGACTAGTATGCAAGGCTGCCAACAAGAAATGGTTATCCCTTCTATCACCCCATCTATCATTGAAGGATTCAATGATTTCCTTGATAGTTTTGAACTTATTATCATTCTGATCTTGAAACCATTCCATGGCATCATCCTCTAAAGACAAAATAAACAGCCTCATCTTGACATCCTCATAGTTATGAGCATTACACCACTTGGCAAGGCATTGGTTGAACTTGGTGATGTGAGACTTGGCACTGATGGCATTATTACCTTGAAAGGAAGGTAACTTTTCTATAGCTTTATCTGGCAAATCATGAGGATAACCAATGATGTTAGAAAAATCACATGGCTTGCATAGATCATCCATTGGTGAGGATTAGTTGTTTTGGGCAAACAACAAATGGATATCAGAGATAGCCTCTTCTCCAAGATTTGCAGGGAGTCTACGGGGAGCAAGTCTATTCAACCTCCTCCTATATACCCTTTCAGGTTCGGTGAGGGAGTTGAGTAGACCACCTGAATGGCTCTGGGTAGAATACCTTACTATATTTTGAAGTGGAGTCGCCTCTTGGAGAAAAAGATAGCTCTAATATGGGTAAATAAGTTATTAAAATTAATTAAAGAATTTTATTAACAGTTTAATGAATTGAAAAATTAAAAATTAATTAATTAAGTCAGACCAAGGACAAATGACTTGTCCCCGGCAACGGTGCCAAAGATGTTGCCGCCTAATACACACTTTAAGACACAGGAAAGTCACAACCTGCTATGTGTGTCCTTGGGGGCAAGTGAGAGCTGGGGACCACTGTCACCATAGTCCACAACTCCTCCGTTTAGGAAAGATCCCAACAGGGCCAAGGGGGGTAGTCCCTATAGGAAAGCTAAGTTCCAGATTTATTAATTAATTACAAATTAATTAAAGGGATCTCTTATTAAGACTGAGGCTAAGATTCTGAAGGATGACAGTCAAACTGATGCAATATGCAAGATTTAAATGACAGTCAGTCCTTTTATTTTAAACCAGTGCCTAAAGAATGGAGTCATAAAATGCAACTTTTAATGGATGCAAATCTAAGTTAATTATCCACAGTTTAAGTTGTCTAACAATGTGATAAATAAACAAATAAATGGTACAATGATAAACAATAATGAACCAAGATATTTACGCAAAATACAGATGATCTAAACTTATCAATATAAACCAATGAACAAGATTTACAAGTTATGGACCAAAGATAGCAGAAGAAAAATGCTTTAAATGAAAACTATTAAACCAACAGCAAATGAAATATGGAAAGACTTTAAGTTTGACTTACTTGAAGTAGTTAACAAAGGTTAAGCATTCACCACATCAACAATTGCAGAACTGAAAGTAAATGTAACTGAAAAGTAAAGAGTTGTAGTGCAATGCTGGAGTGAAAGTGTGCTGAAATGAAAAAGTGTTGTAGAACCGGTTTTGTAATGTCTCTTGGTTTATTTTAGTAAATTTTATTAAAGTTTTTCTTCTTGAAGTTAAGTTTTAGAACCGGTGGTGTGACTACCCCGATCTAGTACTTCTCAAGTCAAAGAGGGAATGTTGTTGCGCTCAACAAAGTGGGAGCAAAGCCCACCCGTAGCTCATAGGTCAAACCCCAATGGCCTGGTGCTCAACAAGGAGGACGTAAAACACCTAGAGACCCCCCACGGTCTACTACCTCAAGTCGCCTCCGAGGTCACTATTTTTAATTAACTTAAAAAATAACAAGATGGGTGCCTATTAAACTAGGACTTCTCTATCCCCTGTCGTATCTCGTGAGTACCTCGAAGGGTGATAACCGAGTAGAGGAGCAGGAAATATTGAAGTTTTTGTTGGTTAATTTTAGAGGGTAAATTTTAATATTTGGTGATTAGCATACAAGGTTTATTTTAAAACTATCAACAAGACCAACCAAGCGGTATCCCTTATGGGAGGTGCTGGTACTTGATCTTGGACTTGGAAAGTAAAGTGTGTTGAAATTGTAGCAAAAAGGAAAGTGTTGTTCTAATTACCTAAGCCCCCACTTCTCCTACCTTTCGTATCCAACTTGAAGTCCCTAAAGGGAGATGACAAGTGGATAGAGGATACGCAGGATAGATGGGTTGTGTGATTACCTTTTAACAGAAAATTAAAGATTATTGAACTTGAAGGAAAAGAAAAACAACTAGCTAAACAATGTCTAACCGCACAACAATCTCTGTGACAGAGATGGTGGTCTGTCACAGAGATAGTGAGTAACAGAAATAAAAATTATGCTCAAGCTAACCTCACAACAATCTCTGTTACAGAGATGGTAGTCTGTAACAGAGATAGGTGGGTAACAGAAAAAATAAATTGAATACACTAACCTCACTTCAATCTCTATGACAAAGATGGTGGTCTGTCACAAAGATAGGTGGGTAAAATAGAAAAATTGCATAAACAGAAATCTAAGCAACTACTTCCTACTCTACTTCCTAATCTATTTACATATATATTACAAGTGCTTATAAATTTTGCAGAATACCCCAAGAGAACTTCTCGTTGGGGTTTACAAATATCAGAAAATAAGAAAGAGAGAGGTGAGGGTTTGAAGCCTTTTTGGAACCGGTTGAGGGTTGAGGTATTTCTGGGCCTATTTGGGCAGCATCTCCCCTTCACCTGTGTAAAACCTGTCACAAACCAGCAAGCTTTGTTCGCTAGAAATCACAGTAAACACTAAAGAAATAATCAGAAAAAATTAGTACAAAAAAATCACTAATTTACAGTAAAAATCTGAGTGTAAAAATGACAGAAATGTAATGTTTAGAGGGCTGAAAACTGAGTTTCTAGCCACCTAAATGATGTTAAAACAACAGAATTAAAGTATTTAACTAATATACTAAGGGTTGGGGCTTTAAAACCAAGATTTTTATCACTATACAGTGATAAAAACCGAGTTTTAAAACCCTTTTGAACAAAAGTGAGAAAATGAAAAACTGAGTTTTAATCAATGGAGGAAGTGCTCCTTCATTCTAGATCCATGCAAATACACTTATAAGAGCTGCAAAATGTAAGCAAAGAGGTGAGCACATAAATAAACCCTACAAAATACTTTTAAGAATATTACTAATCTACTCACAAATGCAGATAGAAATACTTCTGCCTACAAGTCTCTCCACAAAATACTTTGTGGAGAGCTATCTAAGCTAATACAAATGCAACTAAAACAAATACAAAGTAGGATACCTCACAAAGAAAGCATGCAATGTAGAAAAGAGCCACCAAAGTTCCTCCAAAGATTACTTGCATTAAGTGGCCCAACTAGGGCAAGAAGATTACAATAGCAAAAGAGCTTGAGAAAATAGGAGAGAAGAGTGGGGAAATATTCCGGCAGCATAACAATAGCATGAGAGATCATGAGAAATGAGGGAGTGAGACCCTCATTATATAGTTGAGGAAGACCCCAACCCCTTGAAGATCAACGGCAAATATTAGATCTAGATCTAGGTTAGATCTCCACCACTAGATCTAGGTCTTTGACTTTGCATTCCTCTCAATCAATCTACACCCTTAGATTAATTTTCAATCTATGGTCTGAGTGCTTGATCCATGTCTTAACAAATCTACACCCTTAGATCTAGGGTTTTCCATTTAAAAATCATCCAAGGGCTAAGAATGGAGCATAACACCCTCTAGATTTGGCTTTGACTAAAACGTGGGCTCAAGTGTGGCCGCCCTCCTCCAAATATAGTTGGACGCCCTCCAAACTAGCGCCCTCTTCAAGTGCTAGTGCTCCTCTAAATCCATGCTAGCACCCTTCTAAATGTGGGCGCCCTCCTTTTAAGCTAGCGCTCCTCCATTTGGCTAGCGCCCCTCCAAATATGGTGCTCTTCCTTCAAATATGGAGCTCTTCTACTTGGTAGTGCCTTCCTTTAATGGGTAGTGCACCCCCACTATATATAGTAGCACCCATTTCCATATGTAGTAGCGCCCTCACTATATGTAGTGACGCCTCCAAGTGGTAGCGCCTCCTCCAAATGGTGACACCCTCATATTTGGTGAGGGTTTAAACCCTTTATGGCCTCCAAACTTGGCTTTGACCTTGGCTTTGCTCCAAAATGAATACTTAACCTTTAGACTTAGGTTAAGAACATATTTCACCTTAGATTAAAATTCTCAATTTAATTTTTAATTTTTTCCAATTTTGACTAAGGAAAAATTAAAAATAACTTGAAAAAATTATATCTTGGCCATGGGGGGGTGGAAAAATTTTAAATAAATTTTCCTAGGCTTAACAACCCCCAAACAAAATTACCATGGCATTATTTGATTTTTTCCTTCAAAATCAAATAATGTGAATTTTTAACTTAGGGAAATTAAATAATTCCCTAGGAAAAATAGACCTTGCTTAGACAAAAATGGTCTATCTCCTCAACCACCTATCAGAATGACATGGGACTCGAAGCAGTGGCTTAAGGGGTTTCATAGCAATTTACCTTGCATTCATAGCCCCTATTACAAAATTCCAGTGCTTGAGCAATTACATTATTACATCAAAATTGAGTTAATTAACCACCAAGGGGTGAAGTTAATTAACTAGAAAAAAATAATAAAAATACAACAACACAACGAAACTCCGCAAGACTCTATACAAATGTCTAGCATGGTCATGAATAACATTTTGAACCCTTATCCACCTCATGGACTTGACTGTTAGAACGCCCGTCACCACTTTGGAGGATTTTGAGTGAAAAACCAAACCAATTAAAGTCGTTTACTCAACAAGCTTAATTGGAAAGGGAAAAAACACTGGATGAGGGGACTTCCCTAACAACCAGTTCCATGGTGTGGCATCCATATCATATGACACACATTAGCACATATAATTACATTAATTTTCCCACGCAGGGGAGCGGACATTTCGTTTTACAAAGGGGCAATTGCCCTGCAGAAGTGAAAAATCCTCAGACTTTTCTAATTGTACAATTTGTACAATTATGTACATCTTCATGTACATGGAGTTGCCACCTAGTCGAAATAGGTGGGCAACACTATGTATATTAAAATGTTTGCGTTCACCTATCTATGAAAATAATTGCTAAATTTTATTGCACTTTTTGTTAGTTCCAACACAATCATTGCATTTGAAGGTTTGACTATGCATGTTACAGGTGGACACTCTCACTAGTATCCCAATTCAAACTTTGCATTGTCCATCAAATTCTATGCAAGTTGGGATTATACTTGTGTTTGTTTTATATATTTCTAGCCTTTTGGAACATTGAATATCTATTAGACATGATGTTTTTTATTCTTACAGCCTATTTTAGTTTGAATCCATCAAACATTAGCTTGGGAGTTGTTGGGTTGATTATTCTATTAAAAAACACAATTATAGGTTAAAAATTGACAAAAAAAAGAATGCTTTGGGTGATTGAATTACCTTGTTGGATGACAATTCACTAGTGGAATCTCCTCCCCTCAACCTAAATCAGCTCCTCCAATAATCCCAAGCAGTTAACTTGCTCCAAAACGCTCCAATTGGCCTTCGTTTTCGCGTTCTTGATTGGTAAAATGGGCTACGGGTTTCGGGCCTGTGTCACTACTACATTTCGATCTAAAATCCGACGGTTACTTCCGACGGCGCATGGATTTTTTCTTTTAAACCTACCAAAAATCACAAAGTTAAATTTTTTTTTTGTAAATGTGGCCACAATCGTCGCTCAACCGACGGTTATTCTCATCACCGTCGGTTAAGCGACGGAGCAACCGTCGGTTAAGCGACGGCGCGTTAAAGCAAAGTGAAGCTTGAAATTTTTATTTTTTTTCTGACCATACATTTTCCTCTCACCGTCATACAGTTCAATACGGTTCACCGTCATACAGTTCAATACGGTTCAAAGGAAATATCCAGTATAGATTGCCAGAACGAGAAACGAAACCCGGAGGGACATTTTACATGTGCAATGTGTTCATTTTAATGCAAATATATGTGTATATGCCACACAAATTCCACGATGGTTCATTAGCTATCCGGGGTTTGCAGTCTTTAGCCATCTTCTCTCCATTTTTCTCTTCCGTTATTGGTTTTTCAACTGAAAAATGCGGTTGAATTTGCTGGGGTTTTGAGGTTTTTGGAAGGTGTCCTTTCATGGTTGTGCTGTAAATTTTTCGGCAAGGTCCGGCAGCCATGACGATTGGAAATTTGGTGGAGATTCTACAGCAAAACAATGGATTGGCGGATCTATCCTAGCAGCTCCATGAAGCCGTGGTGTAGGAGGGTTTAAAGGGCTTGGCTGGGGTTCTGGCAGAGGGTGTCAAGGAGGTTGACCAAGGGACCAGGGGCTTCTTGCACTGGAGCAATTTGCAGCTTCGGGGGGTCTTGTCTGTTACGCAGGCCGTTGTTGTTGCTTGCTGCTCTCTGCGAGGTAAGTTTGTCTGCCCGAACTTCTAAATCATGGAAAAGTCTATTCCCCAAAATAGCAAAAGAAATATTGATTAGGATAAATATGGCTGCCTTTTTTTTTATAATAGGGGATTGCATTGTGCATATAATTGTAAACTACCAATGAGCAATATATGGAGACACCCGTTTGGGAGAGGTGAACATATGTCCTCTGTATGAGGATTCAAACTTGTTAATTGCAGTTAAGGAGGTTATTAAAATATCTCATTTGTCACCCACAAGTGAAAGATGCCCTCCTTTGGCAATGCTTCACACGATTACGTCTAGTCCTGTCTTTATCAAAGTGGAGTTTAAGGAACAGCCACAATGTGAGAAATCGCC
>LPNX011030393.1:97915-127653 GCA_001517045.1 Pseudotsuga menziesii | reverse complement strand
GAAGTTGTCTGAACTTCTGAAGGTTGTCATAATTTATGACATGTCAATTTGCATAGTGATAGTACAACTTGAAATGGCAGCAGTTGGATCCTTTAATTGAAGTCTCCTGAATGTAGTTGATGCTTCTTGTAGCTTTCCTTCATGATAAAGTATTTTCATGAATTCAGCATATGAGACATCAAGGTCTGGCCCAACCAATGATTTGTCACTACCCAAAAAACTGTAGTATTTACTATTTAGAGCATAATCTACTGTGGATACCGATGCCAAGAAACTAAGTGGCATGAAACATGGAAATGTGTACCAGTTTTGGAAATGGGAACACCTGGAAACATGACCCCCTCCATGTTGGAACATTGGGGAGAACATTGTATATATATAAATGTGTGTGTATTAAATAACAAATTATCTTGCAAGAAATAAGAATGACAGGTTGATTTGTAGGTAGGTTTAGAAGCGAATCAGAAGTTAATCTGTCTTCATTTTCCACAAATTACTGTATTCTGTATCCCTTCTTGTAGGTTTCGGGGGCTGAATTTGGTGTAATAAAGATCTCTGAGACCGCTGCAAAACACTGTTCTAGAATTAACCCTCCAATGTATGCCTTTTATAGACTTTGTATTAGGGTGAAAATCCATCCAAGGATACAAAATTAGGCTTGAGGAATGATGCCACTGCTACAGGAGAAATCTAACAGTCACTTTAAGGCCTTATTTTTCTTCCTCTGCCCCACAAATTGTATACCATATGCAAAAGGGGAGTGCTACCAAACATCCATGGAGATAAGGAATACCATGTGTGAAACACCATCAAGCCACCAATCTACACATTCATCGATGATCCAAGGCATCATCAAATGAACATGTCATCCTTTACTGAAATTGTGGTGAAGATCATAAGTGGACACCCATGCAAAATGGGAAGTAACAGGGTCCGCTACCTTCCTACCAAAGCTGAGCAGGTGGTTCACTTCCTATTTGGTCAGGATATGCTAAAATATGTGGAGAACCTGTCTTTGGCTCAACTTCCTCCACCTTTCTATGGCCATGACCTTCCTTGTTGCTTTAATTCTAGACTGGACTTCACTGCGCCACTGTGCATATTTTGTAGAACTAAGAAGCTCATCACAAAAGAACGCAAACTTGAGAAAAACCTTTGAAAGCCTTTTAGATGGAAATTGGACATCTTCTCCAAGTTGTACAGCGTTTGATACATCCTCAAGCAAGCCCAAATACACTGTGTATGCAGAACTGACCAATGAAATACAGTTCTGTATTGTCTCTGACCTAATGCAATGCAATGGCAAAACCTTGAGGGAAACTCTTGCAAGTTGTGAAGTTACATTCCCTTCAAGCAACTTCAAACCAGTTTGCCATATAGGTATAGCCTTATAGGTGCTAGTGACCTTAATCTCCTCACCTCTAAAAAAGAAATGAACATCTTTGAGGAGTTTCTTTGACCTGTTAAAGATCATGACCTTGGCTTTACCTAGGTTGACTGTCAATTGACGAAGATCACAAAAGAGTGCCAAGGTGTCCAGGTTCTTTGGCAGAAACTCCGACCTTTTCCTCACTAGAAAAGTCTGGAATATGAATATATATGTTAAGTGTTTCAGACTTCAAGCAGAAAGGCCCAGGTCTTATGTCAGGCCCATCTAATGTTCTACTGCATGGCTGAACCACATCATTAAACTCCCATGTGTCAGTAAATCCTGTACGTGAACTTCCCAAAGAAACATATTCTGTTCTTGAAGGTGACTGGATGCAGGTAATAGCAAAAACAATAAGTTCATTCCAAGCAGATAAGTGTAGCCATATATCAATACAAGGCACAGAAATTGAGGCTTCACTGACCCTTGTATCCAATGTGCATAAACGTACACCAATACCTGGATGGGATGACTCTTTTGAAATGCAATTCAAGAGGGTTACTGCATTGCTGCATGAGATTACATCTAAGCTTATAATTTCCAAAGCCAGAGCCTCAAGAGATTCATTTCTCCAAAATCCTGACACTTTAAGACGTCGTGCATCTACTTTTCCAATCAGTTCCAAGACATCAACAGCCTCTTCTCTGGATGTATGCAGCTTCAGTAAAAATTTTGACATGAGAAACTTAACATCTACTGAATATGCCAGAGGAATTTCTGATTTAACAGTTTTAGAGTACTTAAAGTCCACTATTGATTCCATGAACTGAGATACACTTGACACAAATAGTCGGGATGATGTGCTCACTGTAGAAAGTTTTAACACAACATCCTCTAAGGCTTGCACTCCACTAAGAAAAGATTTTTCTGCAAAACAAATAATAAAACAAGTGAGGAATCCTTGAAGAACTAAAATGAAATATATTCTACTTTTTCATTCTCTACAGTAAATAAATGAGAACAAAAAGCTCCTACCTAAGACATTTGCTTCAAAGCTTTGAGCATTAAATACAATGCTTGTAGGTACAACTGGATGGTGAGATAATCCTTTTACATCGCATGGAATTCTTAGGGACAGATCAGCATCTAATCTTTCAATTAAGGGTAATTTTGCACTTTCCAAGCATGGATCTTTATCATATATTCTTGGCTCATTATTCCTTGTTGAAGCAAATGACAATGACAGCTGTCTTCCAGCAATATCAATGATGTCCATTTTAGAAGCACCCAAATAGACTGCAGCTATACTTTTGTTATGCATATTTCCATTCATATATGCATTTGTACAGCTGGGAAGAAGTGTGAACAATAACTACAGCAAACCAAGTTCCAGGAACTCATTACAAGATTTTTCCACTCGCAGAATTAGTACAGAATCAATCACTTCCACTTTACAGTGGAACTGAGAACTTGTGTCCTCAGAAGTCAATTTTTCTTTGTTCTTAAATAGGTCTGACTCTGTTTGTAAGTATTGCTCCCAGTGAGAAGATCCAAAGTAACCAATCACAATAGCTAAAAAATCACTCGGTAAAATGCAGCATATATGTTGGATGCTCAGACTCATTTCAAGCTCTGAATATCCATTAATTTGCTCTTTCTTCGTGAAACGTATATTCACAATTGGGCATGGACCATGAAATAAGGGTCCCCAGAGGACTTCACCAAAAGTAGCAGAATCCCATAAGGACAAGAGTCTCACACCCTCCAAAGAAACCATCACATCCCATGAAGAATTGTCCACGGAAAGAAAAACAAGAGATTTGGATTTGGGTATTACAACTGTAGCCAGAACACAAGAAAAGTCATGAAAATGAATATCTGTACTGTTCACTTCAAGGTCAATCTCAAATTTGTATTTATCAGAAGCATCACTTTCATTAATACCAGTGTTGACATCGATGGCTATTGCATTTCCAAAGTTCTTTGGTTCGATGTCCCCTGACGGGTTTGTGTAGGCTGCTGCATATTCTGCCTTCACAGTCTTATCAAACACTGGTCCATCTTTCTCATCATTTACTGAATTTATTGTGCATGATTGATCTTCATTTTTTGAAAATCCATGCTTAAAGCAGACAAAGGGAAATTGGTCAAATGAAAGACCCATGTTTTTTGAAAAGTCATCAAGCCTGATACTGGAGATGTCAAATTTTGGGCACTTTATATTGGTGACTGATTGCTAAGTTGTCTTTGCTTCCCCAACTTCCACCACTGGGGTATTGTCTACTGTTCTGACCCTAGATGGCATGCTTTCTTGGAAAATGACATCATAGAAAAACCTGTGTAAAGTTCCAATCACCTTTGGATGACAGTGATATTCTAAATTGTTCAAGCATACTTTTATTATCGGTGTAACATGCTATGTTTGGAGGATATGTTGACAGAGAAAGCAAACAAGTTTATCTTCTAATTCACTCTTCAATTCAGTGTAACACAAAGAATTTATCCGCATAGAAGAAAATTTATCATCTGCTCTTATGATAGACGGCCCAATGGGTAAAATTTTGTTTGTACACAGTATACTATATGCTGGACTCCCTAATAAATTAGGAACTTCTATATTTATTGTTTCCATACCAATCCCTAACTTGCGCCCACATGCCCCTTGAACAGATCTGCAATCAAGCCAAATATATGCAACAAGATCAGTAAACAAGCTAGCAATGAATTGACATGCTATGCAGTCAACAATTTGGGCAACACAAAACTTTTGAATGAAAAAACTTACTGGACAACAATATTGGTCAGGTAACTTACTCAACATTCATGTTCTCGATTTGAGCATGCAGTGTAAGCTTTTCCTGGCAAGTTTCACCCCCCTCATCAAGACACAGTTCAATTGATAGGGACTTCAATTCAACCATTACCTTGTGCCTTACAACATTGAGCATGTCTGCAGTAGATTTTTTGTTGTTCAAGGAAATACCCGGCTGATTGTTGCACAAGTTGTCAACACCAATACCACCAAATGCTAACCCTTCTGGCACTTTGCTACCATCAAACACATTGCTCAATTCAGAGATGGTTGTTATTTGTTCTCTTTTAAAATCATCAGGCTTCAACCGGTGATAGGTACCATTGCTTCTTGTCCTGAGAATGTTACGTCATAACATGAACCTTACTGTTCTGTGACCTGTCTACCATGTGGGGAATTATAATTTTGGGCAATGTGGCCAATTCATAGGTCAGGTTCTTTATGATTTAGGATACGGAATGACCTTTTTATGTATTTCAACTTTCAAGGAATCTACCTTTAAAACAAAATGTTGGTCCTTCTGATTTTTCTAAACAAAATCATATTTCTGGTTAAAAAGCACATCTAAGTATGTATACGCTCTTTGCTCTCAACTCTCTATATGCAACAATTTTACTTCATATTTGGCATTTATTGAAAATTGCTTCAAATCAGTATTATAATTCTTATTGCTTTGAAACCTTTCAGCATAGTGCTTTTGCAGGTTTGCAGGACTAGGAGCAGGGCTTGCTTGGGGTACGATTCAAGAGTCTGCAAAGAGGCTTGTGTTTGGAAAGGGTGATCAACCGTCGGATTTTTTCATTGTGGTTTAAGCTTGTCCAACTGTGAAGCTGATACTTTTGTATTAAAAGATGAGTTACAATCTATTTACTTATTTAAACAGAACAGGAGTTAGCCACAAAGATTGTAATCATTTTCATCTTTTGCTCTTTCTGTTCATACTTGTGCATTGTCATTATGATTAAATACTCACCTTTCCCTGATAGAAGTAAATACATTAACAGTTTGTTATGCCGTATGGCAGTTTCTCTTTTCGTTCACAACTTTAATCATTGTTCCAGACCTAAACTAATTGTGGTTCCAGTTTGTGATCAGTAATTAGCAGTCACAGCTCTACACAACTATCCAACTTGATAGCATTTAGTATATAGAGGATCTTAAGGGAGTATGAACTGAAGATACTAGATTGAATGCATGGATAAACTCAACTCATCCTTTCATGCTTTAAGACATTTATTTGATAATAAGATTCTTAACGTGTTTTTTTTTACTTTGGGGATTGTTCAATCATTCGAGTTTATAGTTCATCATATTGTGCTGTAGTAATCTCACTGCTATGATCCTCTTGTTCATGTATTCCTCCATGCATAAACAAGGGACATGTTTTTTACTCTCTGACGACTCGAATAAAGCTTGTGAAGTGGCTCTAGGAATTTACTGCTTAAACGAGAGTAAACAACCACAATCACAAAAGAAACGGCTTAAACGAGAGTAAACAACTCTATGACCCCTGTGGCACACGTTGGCACAAATAGAACAACACCCTTTAGAAACAGTCAGATCGCAAGTGTAGCAGAAATAATGACCTGTCAAAATAGCCTGTCAAACTTTATGGTATTTGTATGATGTTTGAAGCTGAGAGAGTATATCTAGAATGATATTTGCCAGCTGTGATAGCTTCCCTGTATGGCCAAAATGAACATTATGGCGCAAAATTTTGCTAAAACTTATGAAGTATTCAATTTTCCAGTTGACCTACCCCTTTCATGTTTCACATTACCATCGCCATAGTCCAATTTTGCATTTTCTTCATAGTCAGTCATTTTCCTATTTTGATCTTTCCCCACCCATCTACCTTGGAATAATTTAGGTACTTCCATATTTGATTCTACTGCTTCTGTGCTTACTAGACTATCCCTATCTTCCAATGGAGAAGCAACAAGTCTGGATCCAGGAAATGATTGCCTTTTATCATACTGATTTGTGCCTTGGGAACCCTGCTGGATATATGATTCATCATCCTCATACATTGTACAATTTTTTGGAGCCTTATTACCATTTGATGTAAATGAAGTTGTTGAAGAAGTGGGCCTAGGATGCCCAAATCTCAGCTCCTTTTCCATTCCTCCTCTGTTTTGTTTTACAGTGTCATCATTCCAATGGTCCCTTTTAGGACGAGACTGGATAGAAAATTCAGTAATATTCCCACTGATCCCTCCTTGCTCAACTTTATTAACTTCATCATGTAAAGGCCCACCAATTCTACCTTCCCCTAGTATTGGTCCCTTAGTCTGCTCAATTTCATATTGAAGTTTTTGCTGGCCCCTTCCATTTCCAACATGTTCCTGCTTGGTGCTGTGGTAGGAAATCATAGGTTCCTGGATAAAACTCACGTTTAAATCATTGTAAAGATCATCACATTCATCATCATCAGCCCAGGTTGCATCAACTGTTTGATCTGTCTGAAAAATGCTATTCTACTCAACTCCTCCAAAATCATCATTTTCAATATCTAATTGCTCCTCTCCAGGTTCCATTATTGTCCAAAATTCTTGTAAATTACCTATAATTGCACAAGAAGAGATATAACTATAAGTACATGCCCTAATAGCCTATACCTGGAAAAGCATACACACAGAAAGAACACAATAATTCTTTGCAATTGTAGACACAAAAAGTAACTCCATATCCGCAGTCCTACAAGAAGTCAAATCCTGGTGCTCTACAATTGCACTAACACAAACACCCCCCTCCTCTGCAATAACTCACAAGTAATACAAAACCTAATTCTCTGCCAACAAGCATTTTCTTAATAGAAACAACCTCTCAAACTGTCAATCTTTGTGGAAAAGGCATACAAAGAGCACCCCATATAAAACTAGCACACCTAGAGGGATCATAAAACTTGGAAGTGCAAACCTCAGTTATTTGTAACATTATGGTAATTCGAAAAATAATACCTGTTTTTTCATTTTATTTTATAAACATTGCACACTTTGTTACCGATTGGCAAGCAGAGAAATGGCATCACCCCCACCAGGATTGTAGAGTACATAGCTTCTGTGGGTTCGAGAACCCAAATTTGTAAAAACTATTAATACTATTTTTCCAAGGGCATTATTGCAAAGAGGAGACTGTAAATCAAAGATGAAACTCTGGATTACAAGAGGTTTACATAGTAGTGTCTTTTATCTCCATATCAATGCCCTTTATATTAATACTATAGTTGTCATTTGCAATCTAGAAATAAAACATGCTCAATTAGTTGTAGATATGAGGCGTTTGAGCTGCCCTATAATTTACACTTCCTTCCCATGCTTGTTTCTTTCTAGTGACATATTTTGCATATAGATGACCAACACTACTTCTCAAAGTAATGACAGCTGGAATTTGAGAGCCAACAATATAGGTCTCCATAGAAAAAATTCAATCACCATATTTATTCACATGATACATAACTAATCTTGAAAATCCAATATAAATAGTTTGGCCAAAAGGAGCACGCATATGCATACTCCATACTCTTTAAACAAGCATTGAATAGGTGAATACAACCACTTTAAACCCTTGTCTCATTTCCTGCAAGAGCAGAGAAGACCCAGGTGTTGGAGAGGACCCTTCACACATTACCCCAAAGAGGAGAATAGCTATAGAAGACTGGCTTCGACACACAATGGCATCTAGATCTAAAAGTCTCATGCATTATCTGTTTTACTGATCCTTGTCCTTTCGATATTCTTTGTGGAAACTCGTTGATATTTTATCCAATGAATTACAACTTATGGAAACTCATTGACTGTGTTGGTGCACTTTATGAACCACAAATTGTTTTATCACTATCATTCTAAAGCAGTACCATATGTTATGTATAGCATAACATCGTCTCTCGAAGGTGACCTAACTAGTCTCACTAGGTATTGAATATAGTCTTTGTCACCTCCAAAAGATCCATGTTTATTCTTAACCTAAACATTATACAGATAAGGCAAGATAATCTACATATAGTATTTATATATAGAAGACAATCCAAAATATGTGAAAAACACAAGTTCCTTTAGAATATTGTGTCCATCATTGATATGAGATGTCACCCATTTAGATAAATATTTGAGCTTGTTTACAAGCCTCTTGTTTGGAACCCAAATGTGAGGATACGGATGGACTGAAACTCTGGATTATATGCTACGTAACAGTGTAAATATTTTTTTTTTATAAAAAAATCACTGCCGTCGCTTAAGCGACGCCTATAGCTGTCGCTTATCCGACGCGTATCAATGATTTCCATCGCTTAAGCGACGCTTCCAGCTGTTTCTTATCCGACGTGTACCCATGTTATCCGTTGCTTATCCGACACCTCTATCTGTCGCTTATCCGACATTTACCAATGATATCCGTCGCTTATCCGATGACATTTCTGTCGCTTTACCGACGGCCTGAAGATTATTTTCTCAAAAAAATTTCACCACCGTCGAGGATATGCTGTCGCTTAACCGACGCTTGATATTTAATCGACGGTTACTTAGGTGTCTCTTAACCGACAGTTACATAGGTGTCGGATAACCGACGACAAGTTTCTGACGCTTAAAAAAAAATCAAAGTGTCGTACATGCGACAGGGAAGTGTTGAAAATCCGACAATTCTGCCGTCGGATTTTTGGTCAAAATGTAGTAGTGTGTATATAAATTATTTTTTGTTTTCCAAATCGCGTATGCATTTTATAACTACATATTGCGAGCGCGTTTTGTAGTTATATAACGCGTACACGATATGGTTTCCTATCCTACATGTCCCATAACATGTCAGGCTCAGGTTGAACCATAGCAAGTGCTATGTAGCAGAAACGCATTGTATTTTTTGGTAACATGATCGTGTTTTTGAAAACTAGGATTGCATCTAAAAGGTCCCTCATCTTCTTGTACAGACCCTGTTATAAAAATCAACAATTCCTAAACTCATGCTCTATGTAAATGTCCTGGTTGACTGGGGATGATTTTTTTCAATGATTTTCTTTAAATATATGGTCAACATAAGTGGGTTTGTATTGATCTAATAAATGTTCAATAAGTTCTATCTCTCTATAAAACTCATTTCTCGAATTTGTGAACTTCATTAAATAGAAATGAAAAACCCTAAAGTTAATGTTTACCCATAAAAGTGATTTGTGTTCCATATAGTGTTTTTTTATCTCTCTCTTTCTTAGGGTGAAGGCTCCTCAGATTCAACTCCTTCTACACTATGGTATCGATAATCTTCTCATCCACATTTGAGATACTTTATAACTCCTTGCTTGATTCCGTGGATAGAAGGTTCATTTTCTTGGCATCCTTCTTGTGATTCTTGGGGTTTATCTCTAGATGCAGCTTCCAAAACTTATCTTCAGTGTGACCATCGATGTTACAATGGTCACACTATTTTTTTGGATCCTTACAGTGATGTGTCATGGTTGTATTGTTCTTCGCCTTTCCCTTCCACTTATTCTTCACTTCCTTAGTATCATATTGTTTCTCTTTCTATTTTGAACCACTTGGCTTCCCTTTCTTCTGGCTGATTTTTTCAAGGTCTTATGCTTGTACACAAGCTACATCAATTGACCCATGATTTAAGAGCATTAGCCTTCCTCTGTATGTGACTATGTAAAACCCCTAGATACTTGAGGAGTACATATGGTTTATTGGGTGAGATTCCAACATGATATACATCTTCCCAAACTTGGTGGTGTAGTCTTGCACACTCTGTCCCTTCCTCTTCCTAAAGTAATTCCAATGGATTTGTTATTCCTATAAATACCCAATAGGGTAGAGCTTAGACATGATGAGGGTTTTAAAGTATACTTATTTACTGGTGGATCACCTTTCAACCTAAGTGCTTTAGTGTGGATTTCCCACAAGGTTAATCTATGGCCCTCTAACTTCAATTGGGAAAATGAGATATTTTGATCCTTGTCTATTTGATGGATGATAAGATAAAAATCCAACTATTGCAACCAATGTTTCAATTTTAGAGCATCAATATCACCTTAATATGACTTGATGTTGAATTTATCTTCCATCTTGAAGAGAGACTAGGAAGGAATATTGGTACTAGAACTTGGATACTCTCTATCGGGCTCTTTCATCAGTTCCTTTTCTAGGGAACTTTTATCTTTTGATTTCTCCTTAGATATGAAAGTTGATTTAGAGCCTCCAAAATCATCAAAAGGTCCAAAATCACTCTCAAGGGCCATCATGAACATTGACATCTTGCATGAGATATCAAGGACTTGTATTTTAAGTGTTTAAAACCACTGCTCGTAATCATCTGCCGCTCCTTAAACATACTCATCCATGATGGCTAGCGTTTCGAGACCTTTTTTTTCAACAATTACTAGATCTTATGATTACCCACAAAATCCAAAATAAAATTGCTTTGATACCAATATGATTCGTAAATTTCATTGATATTTCACTAGATAGGTTTGTCCCAATGGATCTTACAACTTAATTCATTGTGTTAATTTAATTCCAAAAATACTAAATACAATGGATTTGAAAGAGAAATAACTACACAATCCACACAATTACACAAGATATACCCTGTGAAAACCAACTATGGGGACAATCACAAATCAAGACCATGCCTTTCTCTTCATATCGTAATGCAAATACAAAGTAAATGGTACTCTATATGGAGTGACCAATGAATTTGCAGCCATAATGGATACTATGGGATCTCTTATATCCTTTGGTATGCTCTAGTATCCACTCCCCGGTTTTGTTTGCTTAACTATGGAGCAATGCAATACATCAAAAGAATGGAACCCCTTGCTTCTCTTAACAGACTAGTATTTAACATAGCCCGATAGTCATCTAGGTTCAATTTTAGCCTTTTTGCATTCCCTAACTCCTTATTATGGTTGTGGTATTTTACTTTCTAGAATGTTCTTTAAAGTCAACATGTGACTAGCTCCACATGTGCGAGAAATGAGAGCTGACATGTAATCCACTTAGTACCATGGTATTCAATTGTATATGTTAATTTACAAAAGGCATAACTTTTTGATACACACTCTGATTGAGGAAATTATTGCACAGTTGGAAAGGTATTCATATGTATAATGCAAAAGAATGCCTCAAGTTCCTTTTTATTTGAAAATTGATGTTTAGAAACTCAAAATGCACCCAGAAAGTTTCTATCGATTTTTTGACCCCAAATTTGAAAGTGAGACCATCCTTTTAAATGATCCCTACAAGCCAACTCATCTAATCTTCTGGCCTTGAAAGCTCCAAATAGGTGACAAATTATATATTGATCCATTTCATATCAACTACAAAACTTGTTTATAATGTCTACCTTAGGAAATTTATGCTTGTACATATTGCATTTATTATCCTAAAAGTGTGACCCTATATGACTCCCTCCCCCATTGGAAGAGTAACCACCTTCCAAGTACACTTATATATCCAATTGAATATCTTTCGTTTTGGGAAAACAAAGAGTTGTGTTTTGATGTCACAAAATTAATTTATGATGCCATTAAACTTAAAATCAATCTTAGCTTCGACAAAAGTGACCTTGGAATCCAAGCCATCCAACTTTTGCACATTTTTTGGAAACTAATGGCGTTTTCCATATTATTGATCTTGTTATCCATGGTAGAGTTCCTAGTTGATATTATTGGACATGAGATCCACAAAAATGATTAGTTGAGAACTATATCAATGTGATGAGTCCTTGCAAGGAAATTGTTGATATAGGTTTCCCACAATATTATGTTCGAGCCTACGAAAAATGGATACTTTAGAGCCATGCCAATACGATAAGTGTTGTGTATATAGTATTTTGGGATATTCATTCCATAATGGTGTAGGAAAGGTCTAGTACGACTATTACTCTTATATATTATTGTGCTAACAAATTTCATAAATTCTTGATAATCCAGCAAAATTATTTTTCGACTACCTTCTTTGTTGAGGATAAGGTTTGTAAGGTCCTAAAGACAAAGGACTGTGAAGTGTTATATCCTTCTAATATACCTCGGGGTTTCAAACAATAACACTCGAGAAAATCTTTCACAACATGAAAGTGGATAAAGTATACCCTTATCCTTACCAACTAACTCTCTAGTACACGAGAACGATATATGTGAGTGTTTTTTTAGCTATCATAGAAATATGATCACAGAGAGGATTATATAAGGCTAGTTTAAAGTCTACATAAGGGGATTCCCATATACCTAAATCTATGTGGAATATTCAATCCATAGGAAAATTCTCTAATGAGATACTACTCAAAGGGGTCAAAAGAGGTGTCTAATCAAGTGACTTCACTTCTATTCCATGCATGTATACTTCCCCAAATGTAATTTTAATTATTGAATTATAGATCTCTATGTTTAAAGTAATGAAACACATCTTTAGCGTAAAAATAAATTTTAAAATTTGAGAACATGTTGACATAAGAAAAATATATGATGTCACTTGTAATGCACTCAACTAAGAAAAACCCTGATTATTGAGAAATTGTTTAAGAAATATAACCTATAAGAAACTAAATAAGAGAGATATTGATATAAAATTTGCATAATATAACACTTGTATTAATAATCTAGAAAATAGAAAGAAATTTTTTAGAAGCATCATTGAGGGTGTCATACATTTTGGATTTACACTGAATCTAAGTAAACGGATCGACCATTTTGTTTCTCTTTTAACTACGCCTTTTTGTTTTTCTTATTAAACTCTAATAAGTTTATCTTTTAACCAGCCATGTTTTTTTTTCATATGTTAAACTCTGTTAAGTTTATCTTATTTTGATTGAACTATGCATATTATTATTCCATAAATACTTTTGATCTATTTATCGTGTTATCTAACGGTTTTAGAGTGACCTCAAAAACACCTAAATCCCTTCATATCAAAGATCGAGCATGGCGACAATTCAAACATGACAAAACCATCTCAAACCCTCGGTATAGTTAGGTCACTCAAAGATATATCATGGCAATCAAATCTGTACAAATGCATGGACTTGTATTCTATATAATGCATATGAAATAAGCAAGAACATGGAAAACAAATCAGAAAGGTTATATTTCTTGAAAACTAAAGTAAATTTAATGGAAGGAACCTCATAGACGACTGCCTCAAAGAAGTGTACCGCCTTATACAACAACTTGCAATCGAATCCATTGCAAATTTCTTGGAGCATGGCCCAGCTCTAATGATTATTGATGGCCCTTCAGAAAACTAATAATAAATTTAGCTGTTATTTGTGACTTTTATTATTTCTATTGAAATACTGAGAGGGGAGTGAATCAGTATTTGTACTATTTAAAAACTTTAATCAAAATTAGGTTGCTGATCACCAATCACAGCACATCATCAATGTGTATAAAAATAACAAGATGCACAGTACACAATATTTTTTGACATGGAAACCCAAGCTCTGGGGGTAAAACCACGAAATCCTTTTTAAAAATAGTTTTCCAGAAATAACTGGAAGGAAGCAACAACCCCCTTATTACAAAGACTTCAATTTTCCAGCTTCAAATGGAAGGAGGCTATGACCCCCTTATTTACAGGCTACGAGGAGTGCATCATTGAGTGTATCTCAGTCATCATCATAGCATGCAATGGATCACAAATCCATACTTCAACTAGTACATTCACTTAGATAAATACCCTACCACGTCTACAATTATGTTCATACTCTTACACTGTACTGTACATGTTGTACATTTATACTACTGATCACATACTGTATTGTTTACTTAACCCTGTACACTCTACTATACACACGTTTTCACACTATGCAAACTTATATACACTTACTGTACATACCAATTTTCTACTTCATTGTTCACATTATTCAACACTGTATACACAGACACATGCACACACACATACCTTGTCACTGAATATTGTGCATGTATAGCAGACTTATACTCAGAATGTAAGAGGACATAAGTACTTAGTCAAGTATGGACATATTAAAGTACACAGACCCAGTCATCACTATGTGGTCATAGCTTGTCTTCATGTCACTATATGCTACTGTGTAGTGACTTTTGACTGCTGCCTAAGTCCTTCTCATTCCTATTCAACAAAACTTCAACTTGACTACCTCACAACATTGCAAACTTGTATGCTCAGTGATTTGGTTCATGGACAGCTTGCTAGGTCACAAAAAAATATAAAGTGTTGTTGCTGGTGTTTTACTTCAAAGTAGACTAAATTTTCTTCAGTCAATCCTCATCATAGATGCCAATATACTAGGAGGTTCACTAGCTCAGTTTGTTGCCGAAATTAGTAGAAAAAGACCAAAAAAAAAAACTTCAACAATGCTGCAAACATCTACCTCAGGAGTAGTCCGAATTTTAGAGCTGAAAGGATGACTTCTATTGCAGCCACCTCAGAAAACATATACCCGGAATCTCATAGAAAATCAAACACAGCTGCTGCCTGAAAATTAGTCTTTCAGTTTCACCAACAAGAAAACTCGGTCCAAGCTGCTTGTTCAAAATCATACCTTTGACTACAAAAAAAAAAACTTGTCCACAAGTTTGATAAACTGAGGACTGTAGAAGGGGCCTTGAGAAACTCATGTATGTTGTCTTAAAAGGAAGATTGTTTACTGTCCATAAACTCAGGCTGCGGAGAACCTTCAAAACTCGGGCTTTTGACTGTTTTTAAGGAGAAGTTTGTATGCCATTCCCTGTGGAAATTCGGATGAGGAAGAAGGGTCTGCTACCTTACTGCTGCAAAAATTTACCAAAAAAAAATGAGTCTGTTGCTGCTATGCTACCCACGAGTACCTCAGGCTAGACTTCACCTGTGTTTTTCACAGTTGACTGCTCCACTGCGGCTGTCCTTTCACCATCCAAATTTCAGAGCCAAAAACACTCACACCACTTTTAAAATTGAAACATGATAGGTATTTATATAGGTTTTAAGGATAGGGCTGACATCTTAAAGGTTTAATTTTGTTTTAAATAAATTTTAATTTAATTCAAAAAAAACTTTATGGAGCTAACTTCAAGGGCCATTTAGGTAATTTTAAAGTTTTATAAATTTTTTTTAATATTAGTTGCTTAAAGGAAGATATGATATGCCAACGTTGGAGGTAACCATTAATGGGGCTGGAAATTAAAGTTTTAATTTATTGATGGTTACAATAAGGACATGTTTTGATGCAATAATATTTTTATATATATTAATTTATTAAAAAATTGGATGAGGGGTTTTAAAGGCTTATTTGAATGTTTTATTATTAGTATTACCTTTAAAACATTATAAAAGCTTTCTTTTTTGTTAATGTTAAGAATTAAAGTGTTAAATTATTTGTAATATTTAATGGGTTTTAGATATTTAACTAAAGCAACTTTTCATTAAAATTAAAGGAAGGTTAGGCTTTTAGGATAGCTTGTTAGGTCATTAGAGTTACCACAAGTGAAGAAACATAACCATCAAAGTGTGGGGTGCCTAGGCTTGTCCTAGGGTACCATGACCTTTATCAAACACAAATTGACCACTAAAAGGGTCATTTGGACTCTTGCAATTTCTTCAACCCACTAAATACACAACTAGGGAAACATAAGACAACCTAGGGGTACTTGAATACTCTACAGGGTGTACAGGGCTTTTGGCAATGTCCCAAGGGCTCCAAGGGCTTCAAACTTGGGCTTGGACAAAGTCAAAAGGTCTTCTTAGACACTGACACTTACTCAACCCTCAGAGGCTCCTCAAGGGACACCAAGACACACTGGAACACACCTGTTGGCATCAATGACAATTTAGTCAACAATATCCCCCTTTGTCATTGATTCCAACTACAAAGCTCCCCCTTCAAATGAGCTTCCTCTGTTCACAAAACTCCCCCTTGGATCATGCTTCTTTTACCTACCTTGTTCAACTTGTTCTCCCCCTTTGGCATCAATGGCAAAGGGTACTTCTACAATGCTCCCCCTGTCATATTATAGTGTTGTTGAAGATAGGGGAATTCAATTAGGAGATAATATGACTCCCAATTTTTCTCTAAGGTCCTCATAAGTCTCTCTTGGAAGAGGCTTAGTAAAAATGTCTGCAACCTGTTCTTTTGTCCCGATATATTCCAACTTGATATTCTTTTCTATGACCTATTCCCGAAGAAAGTGAAACTTGATTGGAATGTGCTTGGTCTTGGAATGCATAATTGGATTATTGGAGACACTGATGTCACTCGTATTGTCACATAGAATAGGAATCGGTTCATTACATGTCACGTGTATGTCTTGCAGGGTTTGCTTAATCCAAAGAATATGAGTACAACAAGATGTTGCTGCTATATATTCTGCTTCTGCAGTTGATAAGGATACTGAAGACTGCTTTTTGCTTGACCAAGACACCAGACAACTGCCTAAAAGGAAAGTTGTTCCACTAGTGCTTTTTCTATCGTCAACACATCCTGCCCAATTTGCGTCTGAATAGGCTATTAATGTCAAATCATTACCTTTTGGATACCAAAGTCCAAAATCCAAAGTTCCTTTGAGATATCTGAAGATCCTTTTAACTGCTATAATGTGATTTTCCTTTGGGGCAGCTTGAAATCTTGCAACTTGTCCAACGGCTTGCATCACATCTGGTCTAGAAGCAGTTACATATAGTAGACTACCAATCAACTTCCTTAGATTCATCATCTTTGCTTAGCTTACAACCGGTGATCATAGGGGTACTCACAGGTTTACAGTCTTCCATCTAGAATTTCTTTAACATCTCCTTAATGTATTTTGTCTGGGTAATGAAAATGCCTTCTGTTCTTTGAGATATCTAGAGTCCCAAGAAGAAGGTCGATTCACCGAGTAATGACATTTCAAACTCTTTTTGCATGTCCTTAGCAAATTTTTGACTCAATGAATCATCGTCACTTCCAAATATGATATCATCAACATAAACTTTTATGATGAGTATGTTTCCATTGTCTTGCTTGATGTACAAATTGCTATCTGCACTTCCCCTCTTAAAGTTTTGTTGTAGTAAGTACCTATCCAATCTAGAATACCAAGATCTTGGAGCTTGCTTTAGTCCATATAAGGCCCTTTTGAGCATGCTTACATAGTCCTTGTTTTCTAAAAGTTGAAATCCTTCTGATTGATCAATATAGACTTCTTCTTCCAATTCCCCATTTAGAAAAGCTGATTTTACATCCATCTGATACACTTTGTTGTCTTTGGAGAAAGCATAGGCCAATGTCATTCTGATAGCTTCCATTCTGGCTACTAGTGCATATGTTTCTTCAAAGTCTATTCCTTCGATCTGAGCATAACCCTTACAAACCAATCGAGCCTTGTTTCTGATCACCTGTCCATCTTCATTCATTTTGTTTCTGAAAACCCATTTTGTGCCAATTACATTCTTGTTACATGGTCTCGGAACAAGTTCCCAAGTTCCATTCTTCTCGATTTGATCTAGTTCTTCTTCCATAGCTTTAACGCATTACTCATCTGTACTAGCCTCTGCAAAAGTTCCAGGTTCAGTTGTAGACAACAAAGAGAAGTGTACCTGCTCATTTCTTCCCGATTTTTTTCTTCTGGTTCCTATTCCGGCATCCTTATCACCAATAATCTGATTTGATGGATGATTCTTCTGGTACCGGTTCTTAGGTGTTTGTTGATCTTTTTGTTCTTCTTGTTCGATAGTTGGTTGATTCTGTTCTTCATCTTCCGTGATTTGCTCTTCATCCTCATTTGGTTGTTCTTCCACTTTAATTTTCTTCACACCCTTTTTCTTGGAACCTTCCTCTTCTTCATTGTCTGATTCTTCTGAGTCTTCTCTGGATGATGTTAGTCTTCCTTCATCTATCTTCACGTTAATTCTTTCAATAACTTTGTCTAATCTCAGATTGTAGCATTTGTAAGCTTTCCTCTTAGATGAATATCCAACAAATATGCCCTCATCTGCTCAAGAGTCAAATTTTCCAATCTTCTTATCTTCTCTTTTTATGTAACACCTGCTTCCAAAGATTCTGAAGTGTTGTACACTTGCTGCTCTTTCGGTCCATAGCTCATAGTGAGTTTTATCATTTTTGCTTCTGATTAATCCTCTGTTTAAGATGTGTACTATTGTATGAACTGCGTGTCCCCAAAATCTGTCATTTAACTTGGATTCATTCAACATGGTTCGAGCCATCTCCTTTACTGATCTATTCTTTCTTTCAGAAACTCCATTTTGCTAAGGTGTTCTGGCTACTAAAAATTGTCTCTTTATTCCATGCTCTTCAAAGTACTTGTTGAATTCATCAGAAGTGAATTCTCCACCATTGTCAGATCTAAGGCACTTGATTTGTGACCTGGTTTCATTCTCGACCAGTTCCTTGAACGTTTTGAAACATCCAAATGCTTCCGATTTCCTATTGAGAAGACATACCCATGTCATCCTGGTATAATCGTCAATGAGTAGCATGAAGTATTTTTCACCATTCAATCCTTTGCTTTTGGTTGGTCCACATAAGTCAGTGTGAACAAGCTCCAAAGGTTTTGTAGAAGAGTGATATTTCGTCTTAAAATGCACTCTTGTTTGTTTTCCATGTTGACACTGTTTGCATACAGAGTTAGCAGGTTTTGTGACTTCCGACATATTTCGAACTGCTTGGTTTTTGTATATTTTGACCAAATTGTCAAAATGTATATGCCCCATTCTTTTGTGCCAAAGCCAACTTTCATCTTCTTTTCCCAAGTGGCATTTTTTAGACTCAATCTCATCTAGCATGTATATGTTGTTTGGAGTCCTAGTGGCTGTGGCTACTAACTTCGTTAATCCTTGCTTTCTTATTTTACATCCTTTTGAGTTGAAGATGATTTCATGTCCTTGATCACACATCTGACTGATGCTTAGCAGATTATGTTTCATGTTATCCACAAGCAAGACATTTTCAACCAAGGAGTTTTTACTTCCGAGCTTTACTGTGCCCTTTCCCAATACTTTTGCTGAATTGTTATTTCCAAACGATACAGATCCTTTATCCTTTTCAATATTTACGAAAGCATCTTTGTCACCTGTCATATGATTGGAGAAACTGCTATCAACATACCATTTACCAGAGCTATGATTCTAAGCTTGAAGAGCAATACCACATTTGTCATTTTTATTGTATTTAATCCATATCTTGTTGGGCATGTCCTCATTTCTTACTGTTGGTATCCTCATTCTGCAATTTCTGGCTATATGTCCAAAGTTGTTACACTTGTAACATTCTATTTCTGATCTCAAAGGATCAAATTTGTTGTTGTACTATGGTCGTCTGAGGCTTGCAAGGTTATTCCTTGACTCAAAGTTTCTTCTTTGAAAATAGTTTACAGTTTTGTGTCCAAATATTCCACATGTGAAGAAATGCCCATAAAAGAAGTATCCATACCTGGGAATATATGGAGAAGGTGCTTTTCTGATATCTGATCTTTCTGCTGGCCCTTCTTCTGATACAAGTTGTTCTGGCTGACGTTCGATCTCTTCTTCATTCTTATAGTCCTTGACAACTTTTGCATATCTTCTTGGCTTCTTTTCGTTATCTGTCAACATTGAGCTTGAGGCTTCATTTGTATTCTGCTTGTATCTTATATTCGTCTTGTTGAGGAATGACTTTTGATTGCTGATGATTTGTTCTATAACCTTGGAGCTGTTATCATAACCCTTTGCGATACCTTTCATCTGCAGTTTGTTCTTCAGAGACACTATCTCAGCCTCACGATTCTCCTTTTCTCTTATATTTGTCATTAGTTGTTCAGTAAGAGAGTCTTCAACTCATTTGGATTCTTCTAGTTTGGCCTTCAAGTCAATAATGGTTTGTTCAAACCATTGTGCCTCTTCCTTAAGTGTTCCATTTTCCTTCTTGACTTTCTTTAGCTCTTTCAAGGCACTTACAAGTTCTGCCTCAAGATCTACTTCTCCTTCATCTTTAGATTCTTCTTTACTATTATGATCCTTATCCGAGCTTATTTCCATAAAGAGTAACTTGTCTAGTTCATTGTCATCATCAGAATCACTATCACTATTATTGTCGGAATCACCACTAGATGAGCTATTGTCCTTTTTTGTGTAGAGACTTTTCTTTTTTGCAAACTTTCTTCTATTCTTATTCTTGTAATTATTGTACTTATTGTAGGATTTAAAACTATCATCCTATTCACCATCTGAGTTTTTTGCATATGGTCATTTAGAAGCAAAATGACCTATCTTTCCACATGAAAAACATTTGAGTGGTAGCTTACCTTTGTATTTTCCAGTGCCTCTCTTTAATTTCCGAACAAAGTTGGCTATTTCTTCATCATCAGATTCATTCACTTGTCGGTTTGTCTTTTGTTGATTTGTTCTTCCCAACTTGTTTGGAGGCGACCTTGAATGCTGCTTCCTTTCCTGATGTGTCTTCATCTTCAATTCTCATTTCGTAAGCTACTAGAGTCCCATGCAATTGATCCAGTTTCATAGTCTTTAGATCTGTTCTTTCTTCTAAGGCAGAGATATTGGGGTTGAACCTTTTGGGAAGAGTTCTTATCATCTTTCGAACAACTATAGTCTCCTCAACCTCTTCTCCCAAACCTCTGATGGTATTCACAAGCTGATCAACCCGAAGAATATAGGTTGCTATGTCTTCGTCTTCATTCATTCTTAACTGTTCGAATTGTCCCCTATAAGTCTGAAGTTTGGCTTCTTTGACTTTGCTATATCCTTCATATGTGGTTTGTATTTTTTCCCACATTTCCTTTGCAGAGGGATAGTTCATCACTTTGTTGAATATAGATTCGTCTATACCACTTAGAAGATGATTTCTGGCCCCTGAGTTGTTGTTTGTATTGAACCAGCTCACCTGCATCAGTTGGCACAATCTTTGGTACTTTGTACCCATTCTCGATACTCTGCCATATTTTGATTCCTTGAGCTTCTATGAAGGCTCTCATTATTATGCTCCAGAATGCATAGTTGCTCCCATCAAACAAGGGTGTTCCAGATTTGCTTTGTTTAGCAAATTTCCCCATGATTACCTTCCAGCGGTTAGTTTGTCTTGAAGGAACCTAGGTCTGATACCAATTGTTGAAATAATGAGAGGGGGGTGAATAAGTATTTATACTATTTAAAAAATTTAATAAAAAGCAGGTTGTTGATAACCAATCACAACACATCATCAATGTGTATAAAAATAACAAGATGCACAGTACACAATAGTTTTTGATGTGGAAACCCAAGTTCTGGGGGTAAAACCACGGAAGCCTTTTTAAAAATAGTTTTCCAGAAATAACTAGAAGGAAGAAACAACCCACTTATTACAAAGAATTCAATTTTCTAGCTTCAACTAGAAGGAGGCTACGACCCCTTGATTTATAAGCTATGACCTGAAGGAATTTGCCACTCCCTAGTTTTTCGAATTCAAACAGAAGGAGGCTACAACCTCCTTTCCTTGCTTCGTCTTGCCACCCTGATATGAAGAATATTTTTGAACCTGTGGACCTGTCACACACCAAACTCTGCTGCTGATAACCTCTGCACTCTAGTCACTGTCAAATCATTCCTGTAGTTATTACTATCACATCATCTTTCTGCCCATGTCATCACTGTCATATTAAACATCAAAGCTGCTGATCAAGCTACTCATCAACACTGCTGGTTACTTGCTTGTCCCTTCAATAGATCTAGTCTATGTACTGAACTTCCTGTTGCTGATAACCTCTGTTCTTTGTTTACTGTCAAGTCAGCCTTATCACTTCCACATACACTGCTCTATACACAATCATCAGGCATGCATCATCATAGTGAATATCATCAGCATAGGGTATGCATTCTTATCATCATCATAACCAAGTGTTCATCATATAGAAGTACATCATCAATATAAGGTGTGGGAGTGCATCATTGAGTGTATCTCAGTCATCATCATAGCATGCAATGGATCACAACTCCATACTTCAACTAGTACATTCACTTGCATAAATACCCTACCACATGTACAATTATGTTCATACTCTTACACTGTACTATACATGCTATACATTTATACTATTGATCACAAACTATATTGTTTACTTAACCCTGTACACTCTACTATACACACATTTGTACACTATGCACACTTATATACACTTACTGTACATACCAATTTACTACATCATTGTTCACATTATTCAACACTATATACACAGACACATGCACACACACATACCTTGTCACTAAATACTGTGCTTGTATAGCAGACTTATACTTGGATTGTAAGAGAACACAATTACTTAGTCAAGTATGGACATATTAAAGTACACAGACCCAGTCATCACTATGTGGTCATAGCTTGTCTTCATGTCATTATATGCCACTGTGTAGTGAATTTTGACTGCTGCCTAACTCCTACTCATTTCTATTCAACAAAACTTCAACTTGATTACCTCACAACATTGCAAAATTGTATGCTCAGTGATTTGGTTCGTGGACAACTTGCTAGGTCACAAAAAATATAGAGTGTTGTTGTTGGTGTTTTACTTCAAATCAGACCAAATTTTCTTCAGTCAATCCTCATCACAGATGCCAATCTACTAGGACATTCGGTAGCTCAGTTTGTTTCCAAAATTAGTGGAAAAAGACCAAAAAAAAAACTTCAACAACGCTGCAAACATCTACCTCAGGAGCAGTCCAAATTTCAGAGCTGAAAGGATGACTTCTATTGTAGCCACCTAAGAAAACATATACCCGGAATCTCATAGAAAATCAAACACAGCTGCTGCCCAAAAATATGTCTTTCAGTTTCACCAACAAGAAAACTCGGTCCAAGCTGCTTGTTCAAAATCATACCTTTGACTGCAAAAAGAAAAACTTGTCCACAAGTTTGATAAACTGAGTATTGTAGAAGGGGCCTTAAGAAACTCATGTATGTTGTCTTAAAAGGAAGATTGTTTGCTGTCCATAAACTCAGTTTGCAGAGAACCTTCAGAACTCGGGCTTTTGACTGTTTTTAAGGAGAATTTTGTACACCCTTCCCTATGGAAATTCGAATGAGGAAGAAGGGTTTGCTGCCTTATTGCTGCAAAAATTTACCAAAAAAAACGAGTCTGCTGCTGCTATGCTGCCCATGAGTACCTTAGGCCAAAATTCACCTGCGTTTTTCACAGTTGACTACTCCACTGCAGCTGTCCTTTCACCATCCAAATTTCAGAGCCAAAAACACTAACACCACTTTTAAAATTGAAACATGATAGGTATTTATATACGTTTTAAGGATGGGGCCGACATCTTAAAGATTTAATTTTGTTTTAAATAAATTTTAATTTAATTCAAAAAAAACTTTATGGGGCTCACTTCAAGGACCATTTAGGTAATTTTAAAGTTTTATAAAAAAAATTTAATATTAGTTGCTTAAAGGAAGATATGATATGCCGACGTTGGAGGTAACCATTATTGGGGCTGTAAATTAAAGTTTTAATTTATTGATGGTTACATTAAGGACATGATTTGATGCAATAATTTTTTTTATTATATTAATTTATTAAAAAATTGGATGAGGGGTTTTAAAGGCTTATTAGAATGTTTTATTATTAATATTACCTTTAAAACATTATAAAATCTCTTTTTTTTTGGTTAATGTTAATACTTAAAGTGTTAAATTATTTTTAATATTTAATGAGTTTTAGATATTTAACTAAAGCAACTTTTCATTAAAATTAAAGGAAGGTTAGGGTTTTAGGATAGCTTTATAGGCCATTAGAGTTACCACAAGTGAAGAAACATAACCATCAAAGTGTGGGGTGCCTAGGCTTGTCCTAGGGTACCATGAAATTTATCAAACACAAATGACCACTAAAAGGGTCATTTGGAGTCTTGAAATTTCTTCAACCCACTAAATACACAACTTGGGAAACATAAGATGACCTAGGGGTACTTGAATACTCTACAGGGTGTACAGGGTTTTTGGCAATGTCCCAAGGGCTGCAAGGGCTTCAAACTTGGGCTTGGACAAAGTCAAAATGTCTCCTTAGACACTGACACTTACTCAACCCTCAGAGGCTCCTCAAGGGACACCAAGACACACTGACGCACACCTGTTGGCATCAATGACATTTTAGTCAACAGTTTCAGTTCAATCCCTCGGTGAAGGGAACTGACGTGGCTGGAATCCATGAAGTTCTAGAAATGAATTTTCCCACTGTGAATTGGTTGGCTAAAGAAGCGCTGGTGATCACATGAAAACCAGTCCAATTCACACGTCGAGATGTTCCCACACCAGCGTTGGTGTTCATGTACTCACCGTAATAGAGTGTACTCAGTGCAAAGTTTTCGCTCCATGGAAACCACCCAGCAGGATTAATGAGTCCACCAATCTTTGATCGCATGAAGATGGTACGAGAGTATGCTTTCCATGGCCTTCCTAGGTAAGTGTTCTATAATGAACATAAATAGGATAATAATTAAATAAGGTTAATAATTAAATAAAATAATAATTGTTAATTATTATAGTAGTAGCCATTAATGTGAAGGGGCATAACTCTTCATTATGAAACGCTCAAGCCATATTAAAGGCGAGCTATGTTGTAATATCTTATCATCTTTTTATCTATCCAATTATCAATATATATTTGTCCTATTAATGGTTTATCGAATATTCCAGGTGTTCTTGTAATATTGTTTGTGTGAAGTGAATAAATATTCGCTTCATTTGGTATCAGAGCTATATGGCCCTTGGCCATTATTTACGCTTAGTTTAAATTTGGTTTTTAGGGTTTCCCTAAAATATTGGACATTGTCCACGCAAAAAAAATGTAAAAAAAAAGAAAGAAAAAAAAGTTGGAAAGGAAAAGATAAAAGTAAAACAAAAAAGAGAGGGTAAAATTGAAACCACGCCTCGTTTCTTAAAGTGGGTTTGGGTTTAAATATAAACGTGCATAATAATTACTAGTAAAGAGCAAGTGAGATTTGAACTTAGGTGGGGAATATAACAATCATTTCTCCGAACCACCCAATCTACTCACATTTTACAAAACTAAAGAATTTTTTTTTTTAAAATGCATAATAATTGCTACTAAAAAAACACGTGAGATTTGAACTTAGGTGGAGAAGGTAACACTCATTCCTCCCAACCACCCAATCCATTGGAATTTTACAATAGTATTGGAAAAAATTAAAAGTTAAGGACTAGAATTTGGAAGGTTATATATAATTTTATATAACTTAAGTTTAAAAATTATTATTATTATTATTGTTGTTGTTTTATTAAAATAATAATTATTTTTGGAAAAAAAGGGTTATTTGACCTAACAAGAAATAGTTGAAGAATTTTTTTTCCAAAAGAGACATATTGAGAATTATTACAGCTTTTGTATCTACCCTTCCAGAAGAAAAGAAGACAAAAGTGAAGTAGAAACATAGTCACAAACAATGGCTACTACATATTCGAAAATGAAGGCACATCTACAAACTACAGTGGATGAGTTAGAACAATATAAGGCGACCAATAAAAGTCTACAAGCTGAGGTTGAGACGCAAAAGTGGTTAAAAGAGTGGAAAGACGATGAGAATCACCGCTTATGGAATCGAAATCGACAACTAGAATGAACCATAAGAGATAACAAGAAAATGTTATCTGATCAGGATAAAGAAATATCATGTTTAAAAATTCATAATCAAAACCTAGAAGACTAGATCAGAAAGTCAAAAAATGATAATAAATCACCATATGGATGCGATAATGAATTAGAAGAAGAAATAAAGTATCTAAACAAACTCATCATGGAAAAATATGTTGAATCGACGCAAGTCTGGATGAAGTTAGAAAATCAAGAAGCAGAGTTACGTCATCATAAACAACAAAAATAAAAACTCCATCAGCAGTATGACGATAGTAAGAAGACACATAAGCTAGAACTAACAAAATTCAACAAGGTTTTATCAAGCCATTCCAAAGAAATTTTCAGATTAAGTAATCATAACAAAACACTAGTCACAAAAATTAAGAAGTTGAAAAGAAATTGGAAGATAGAAAAATCTATGGAATACATTGAAGGAAAACTTCTAGACAAACAGGAAGAAAATCATTGTATCAGAAGGCATAACGAATATCTTAAAGAACAACTTAAGAAGTCTGAAGATGATAGAAAATCACATGTAGAAGTGATTAAGAAGTTTCAAAATGATAACATGAAGTTAGAAAACAAGTTGGAAAAGATACAGAACGAAGCCTTAAAACCTCAAGAGACGAAAATACAACTTTCTGCTTAGATCAATGCTCAAAAGATGACACTCGTAAAATAAAAAGAGATTGTGAAAATTCCATATCGACACCCCAACCATAAAAACGGATATTCTAAAAAGTGGGAAATGTCAAAATATAACGGTGCCAATGTGATCAAATATCTTAATGATAGATCAGTATGGAATGCTAACAGCCCACAACAAATCAATTTTGGATGGATTGATTCGTCCACATATCAAAAGTTGTGCTCAACTCTTAGTAGTTTGTATCGACATGTCTCGTCAGCTGCAACACCACAAAAATGATGCAGAAACATTATTAGGCTTTGAGGACAAAGCCTTTCTAAGGGAGTGGCAATGTAATGAACATAAATAGGATAATAATTAAATAAGGTTAAAAATTAAATTAAATAATAATTGTTAATTATTATAGTAGTCACGCTATTAATGTGAAAGGACATAACTCTTCATTATGAAACGCTCAAGCCATATTAAAGGTGAGCTATGTTGTAATATCCTATCATCTTTTTATATCCAATTATCAATATGTATTTGTCCTATTAATGGCTTATCGAATATTCAAGGTGTTCTGGTAATATTGTTTGTGTGAAGTGAATAAATATTCGCTTCATCTTCACGGACCCTATGATGGGTTGCAGATCCAATGCTGCAGCTACAATGCAGTTATGAATGGAGATTCTGGTGTCCTCGTTGGGGTCGAATGTGTTGTGATTGTGTTTTGTTTCCCACTCATGAGCCTTCTTGGGAAGATGTTTCTATTGTGAATTACTACAATAGCGTTGCCAAAGATGAAATCCATGGTACAGTAGATGTCAACTTCCCGGTAGAATTTTTAGAGGGAGTGAATGTATAAAGTGTTCTCGTACCATTTCATGCTGCAATGGTACATGACCGACTTGTCTGCTCCTACCAAAAGTGCAACAGCCTGGTGTTTCTGTGGCCTAGTTGTGTTCTCCAATGTCGTGTCTCTTGCAATGAATATGCTCGTGTCTCTTGCAATGAATATGCTCTCGAACACGGTTGCATAACCAGCACAACCATTAAACTGGCCAATTTATTGAGATGGTTGTAGAATCCCTTCACATATTGTAGGAGCCCTTTACAAAAATAACAGAAAGTTAAATTGGCCAAACCCTAACTGAATGATGCATCACAGGAATAAACTGTAATCATGATGCACCAGAGATTTTAGAATATGCTTTAGAAATTTTAAAAGATCCTTTTATAGAATGTCATGCACCTCTTTGACAACATGTTCTAGACCAAAAGAGATTGGGGAGTTAATATTAAATCTTACCGAAAGTTGCAGAATTGTAAGTAGTTGAACCATCTTGTACGTTCTTGCTTCTAGTAACCGCTATTCGATCCTTGTCGTCTCCAACAAACATCAAATTCATCATCGACTTGGTAATATTGACAGTATCCTTGTAAACACCAGCCTTCACATAGATTATGTATATCTTACTGTTTTTCTGAGATGCAACTTTTATTGCTTTCCCAATCGTTCGATAATTGTCGGAAGCATCTGGGAAACCACCATGTTGGATTCCATGGATGTGGACTGTAATAGCCTTCGCTCGCCCACGGAAAACCATTCTAGAAAATCCTTCTTCTTCAAAGCCACCGTAGTGGGAATCGAATGCATCTTGATCGCTTGTAGACAACAGCCGTCTATTTTTTGATACGGTATGAAGATTGTACATGGAAAGCGAGTTGCTTACTAATTCCAACACATTCAAAGCGGATGACAACATGAGAACTCTGATAGGATTCGTAGCAGACAAATTCATGTCAAGAAATCCATTCAAGCATGTATCAAGGTTTGTCGAAGTTGCGCTAAGCCAAGTCGGGATATCTTTTTCGTCGTAATTTCTGCTGAAGCAAACATTGATATGCTCCATTGTAGCTTCAAAGGTCTCCACACACTCTTGCCACGCAACGTGTTCTTTTCTGTTCATTTTCTTATTTCTCAGATTCCATGCCATGTTGTGGGCTCCCCTCTTCCTATTTCATGCTCGCACTCATTGAACTATACATCATACCACGGAGAGTCGGAGTCTGATTTTCGGGATAAGAACCCATGGACGAGACACACCGGTAGGGGAATCGAGTGTGGCTACAAATCGACTTGACAACCATGGAGTGATCAAATAGTAGGCCATATGTTGAGCCAACGTAAGGTTCCATCAACACAAATACGATGAAAGAGAACAATAGAATAGACCTAATGCTTGGTGCCGAAGAGTTCCACATACATTTTTGCTTCTTACATTTATAGAACTCAACACAGCTGCTTGAAGTTGAGCTTGACATATTCAAGTCAATTCAAAGCCTTCAAACCACTTGAAATGTAGAACCCAACTGCGAAATTGTAGTCTTCTAATTCACAACATAGAGATTATATTAGAGTAGAGATTGCTACATCCAAGACTGAGAACGAAAAGAACCGGTTCTCAGATCACAATAGGATCGGTTGAATTGAATTGGTTTGTGCACAAACAATCCTCTTATCCGATACGAATTCTATGAATTACCGAATAATTATGTGATACGAATAAGTAGATTCTCGGTAATGGAAGCCGCCGCTACGGTTGACTTGAGTTTGGGCAGTCATAAAATTTTATGTCTATTTTACTTTAACGTAAAGTTTAGCCACCAAAAATACTTGCCGTGGAATTTACTGGGACAGACTTTATGAACTCTTTACTCAACACACTTTAACGTCCACAACACACTTTAACGGCCACACATGTGTGTGAATCTGTCATAAATATGGAGAATATATGTCATTAAATAAAATTTGCATTTAAATAATAAATTATGGATTTATATTTCTTGTAATGGCATAAGAGAGAACTATAGCCAATACAAACTTGGAAATTTACCAGTATGTTTCACTTTTTACAGAGCTTTGGCTCTCAACACTTTCACAAAACAGAGAAACTTGAGCTTCAAACTCTTCACAGACTTATACAAGGATACCGAGAAATGATTTCTTCATCCTCTCATAATAACTACAAAAACTGACCTGCTACAACTCTGATAGAGTCAGCTAATAGGCTATTCGATATTCGATATTAGGATCAACCAGTGATTAATATTTCCAACATAGAGTGTTTCTATGAAATTCTCATTTTAAAATGTCAGTGCTTTGATTATTACTACTTGCTAAGTTGCATGAAATTCGCCTTTTTACCGTCATTGTTATTTGAGAAGCTTTGCCAATGTGGTCTCTTTCAACTTCGTCAAATTATTCTTTCATTGTTTAGCACACAAGAATGCAGTTGGTTTGGGGCTTTGAAGTTGTTATGATAGTTGAATTTCACCAGACCATGCTTACACGTGGGGGACATAGGCATGTGTGTGT
>LPNX011030393.1:59487-92072 GCA_001517045.1 Pseudotsuga menziesii | reverse complement strand
CCTAAACGGAGGAGTCAAGAACAAGGTGACAACCTTGACTCAAGACTTGCCCCCAAGGACACACCGAGTGGCTTGAAGATTTCTACCACGTGACCCAGGTGTGTGAAAGGCGGCAACCGACCCCAAATTTGAAAGTGAGACCATCCTCTTAAATGGGCCCTACAAGCCAACTCATCTAATCTTCTGACCTTGAAAGATCCAAATAGGTGACAAATTATATATTGATCCATTTCATATCAACTACAAAACTTGTTTATAATGTCTACCTTAATAAATTTATGCATGTACATATTGCATTTATTATCCTAAAAGTGTGACCCTATATGATTCTCTCCCCCATTGGAAGAGCAACCACCTTCCAGTTACACCTCTATATCCATTTGAATATCTTTCATTTTTTGGATAAAGAAAGAGTTGCGTTTTGACGTCACAAAATTAATTTATGATGCCATTAAACTTAAAATCAATCTTAGCTTCGACAAAAGTGACATTGGAATCCAAGCCATCCAACTTATGCACATTTTTTGGAAACTAATGGTGTTTTCCATATTATTGATCTTGTTATCCATGGTAGAGTTCCTAGTTGATATTATTGGACATGAGGTCCACAAAAAGGATTATTTGAGAACTATATCAATGTGGTGAGTCATTGCATGGAAATTGTTGATATAGGTTTCCCACAATATTATCTTTGGCCCTACAAAAATTGGATACTTTAGAGCTATGCCAATATGATAAGTGTTGTGTAAGTAGTCTTTTGGGATATTCATCCCATAATGGTGTAGGAAATCTCTAGTAGGAGTATTACTCTTGTATGAGTATTATTGTGCTAACAAATTTCATAAATTCTTGATACTCTAGCAAAATTAGTTTTCGACTACTTGCTTTGTTGAGGATAAGGTTTGCAAGGTCCTAAAGACAAAGGACTGTGAAGTGTTATATCCTTGTAATATACCTTGGGGTTTCAAACAATAACAATCGAGCAAATCTTTCACAACATGAAAGAGAATAAATCATACCCTTATCCTTACCAACTAATTTCCTAGTAAACGAGAGTGATATATGCGATTGTTGTTCTTAGCTACCATAGAAAGATGATCACTAAGAGGATTATATAAGGCTAGTTTCAAGTCTACATAAGGGGATTCCAATATATATAAATCTATGTGGAATATTAAATCCATAGGAAAATTCTCTAATGAGATACTACTCAAAGGGGTCCAAAGGAGGTGTCTAATCAAGTGACTCCATTTTTATTCCTTGCATGTATACTTCTCCAATTGTAATTTTACGTGTTGAATTATATATCTCTATGTTTAAAATAATGAAACACATCTTTAGCCTAAAAATAAATTTTAAAATTTGGGAACATGTTGACATAGAAAAAATCTAAATCTATGATCTCACTTGTAATGCACTTAACTAGAAGAAACACTAATGATTATTGAGAAATTGTTTAAGAAATGTAAACTATAAGAAAGTAAATAAGAGAGATATTGATATAAAATTTGCATAATATAACACTTGTATTAATAATCTAGAAAAGGGAAAGCAATTTTTAGAAGCATTGTTGAGGATGTCATCTCCTTTGAGTAGAGCTCCAATACAATAACAAAAAATAACCATACTAGCTTCATAAATAGTTTATGTCTAGAAAAAAAAATTACCTGTGGTCTCATCACTAATGAATTCCAACCACTTAGTGGGTTCCATTTTGATAAAAAAACCATTACCAAAATTATCTACCTAATGGGCATTTTTCAAAGGTTGCAAGCTAGATATACCAATAAATCCTTAGCAGGGGTCAAAATGTTCAGAAAAATGCATAATATGAGGGTCCCCTACCCTTCTAGCCTTATCACAACGAAAAATGTCTCATTGATGATTTGAACTTGGGTGTGGAGAGTGATAAACTTACCTCCTCACCATTAAAGGTTTTGACCCCTCAAGAAGTTAAATATTAACCACTAAGTAACTAAAATTAGAGAGGACAAGATAAGGTCTAACATAACCATTATTTCTAGGATACCTTAGAGATATATCATGTCAAATTGGATACTAGCCATGATGCCTCTTCCTTGTAGTGTGAGGGCTAAAAATAACTAAATAATCAACCCTATGCATGTTGCCCTCAGGATTTGGCCTCCAATATTGACAAAGGCCAAACATCACCCCAAAAAAACATCTCTGAAACCCACTTAGAAGTTTAAATATAAATTCAAATATAAAATTAAAAGTTTAAATAATCTACGAGTAAGTAAATATATTATATTAAATACATTTATATGAATAACATAAAAATTATATATATACATATATATTAACATTAAAATAATTTTTTTAACAAATATAAATACAAGTTTTATAAATATTTATATGAAGAGATGTGTAATTTTCTCCACAAATTATAAACATAATAATAACAAAAAAAGAGTTAAAAAAATTAAAAACTATTTTCTATTAACTAATTATCATTTTATATTTATTAAAATTAATATTTCCTTATAATGTAATTATTTGTTCTTCTTTCTGTTATCCCTAAAGTTGAATCTAGACTACGAGATTCAAGCTTAAGGAAATCTTTGTTTAAAAATGCATAAATAAGATAAAATCAAATTGGAAACACAGGCTGGTATAAAACTTAGGGCTACAAGAACCTCCCAGGATTAGAAGGAACTAGGATAATAATATTTGTTTGGAGAGTTTATACAGTTTCAGGATGAAATCAAAACATCACACACTTTACAATGAATAGCGTTGGTATATATTACAGATGGGTAAATACAGGTATTTATCAGGAGATCAAAACATGAAGTAAAGGCTGGTATGAAGTAGAGCTACAGGAAAAATCAAACAGATGTTGTATAAAATGCAAGCAATCACAAAGTTCAACACCCAGGTCTATGATCCTAAATCATGAAGTGAAACTGTGAATGTTTATAAAAATGAAAGATAACTGTCATCTCAAAATAAGAATTATGTAATGGAATATGAATGACCAAATACATAAAAGAATTATCAAAGAGACAATTTATGTGGTACAAAGACAAATCATCATCAAGTTTATTCAAAACTAGAACCTGCCATTGAAGCTGCAAAAAGCTCATGATATACAAAAGTGCTTACAAAAGATCCAGCATAGCTCCCAAAACTGCCAACCTCACAGTCCCTGCATTCTCAAGAAAGGAAGAACACTCTCCTTCTGCTTTCGAGCCTTTCGCTGGGACCTCCCCATCTGCTCCTATTACATCTTGCCTTTTATAAATTTACAATGCATTACATAATGTAAAACAGATCCCAAAATAGAGGATCGAATCCACATGGAGATCTCTGATCCTACTAAACTGGGCTATGCTGTTGGAGATTCGAACCTCTAAGATTTGGATAATAATGATGCGGATTTTGAGTCTTAAAATCCTAACATCTATGCTACATTTTCCTTGAAAATATGGACCTGCTAAAATTACTCTGCCACCTGTACTTTGGTTATATTCACGCCTTGACATTCTGGAAATGATCACATTCTAGAAATGATCCTTTTGACTGGTAATCTGAAGTCGATCGTTTTCCTAAATCACTACAAATCTAGAAGGACTCTTCTCAACTACCAATTGATCCCTTTAAATTCTCTTCACTGCTTGAAGTTGTTAACTGAATCCCTGATGATATGGAAATGATAAAATCTATCATCAAGAGCCGCAGACAACGCTCAACTTGATCCATACACTTGTCAATAAAATCTCTGCCACAAATAAAGCAACCCAACAAGATTCAGGTTTTTTGTAACACAAATCCATTAGGTAGCTAGCGTATCTTTCCTTCGGGTGCAAGGCGCTGAGGTATGTAAATCTCTGCTCGTGTTTCTCCCCATTAACAGTTTTCTTTGCAGTAATAAACTCGGCTCTCATTGCATCCATTCCATGCTTTATAACTTCCTCTGCATCTGCCGGGACTTTCTCTTTAAACCCTAGGGCAATTTGGCCCCTGAATTCACCATCGAACCGGAATAATACTGGGCAATCCACGAAGCAGGAGTCTCATAGACGATCCAATGATGCTGGTCGGGCACAAACTTTGCATTTTCAGCGACATTAGATGTAAAATAACCAGGCTGCAAGGATAAAGAATTATTGATGCATGTCTGACTGCTGAACTGGAATATCGTCTAGAAATTGGTTGCAAATCTGTCTTGAACGTGCTTTACAAATGTGCTTCAATCTCATCAAAGAAAATATCCAGTTATCCAAAGACTGAAAACTTTCATCACTAGAAGAGTTCTTCTGAATTGAATTTGTTCCAGGCCTCCTTTAAAAGATCAAAAAAACTTTATCAGCGATATATTTCTGTTGGATAATCGCACCTTTTTGATGCACCTTATCTGAGTGCACACACAAAGTGGCCTTTCTATAAACTTTCTTGATAGAAGAAGCAACGATGACATCTTTCAATGACACTGGCTGCAATACTTTTTATCTTCATCAGTCAATTTGGTCAAGTATTGGACAAACATATAAATATAAATAAAATCTCAAAGAAATTTTACACTTTATGAATTTATAATGCATAATCATTTAATCCTTCTTCGTAAAATTCCTTTGTATGGAAATGGGCTATTTCAGGTGCAAGGCCAGTGGTAGTCACAGCATACATCTCATAACAAGTTTTTGCAAGATTCTTCGCAAGTTTCAAGTTTTCTAGATCCTCAATAGTCATTAAACCTTGTTCCATTGCTCTCTGTTTTGTCAAGCCTCTAGTTGCCCCCAGTGCAAGAGTGCCTGATATGAAACACACAAGATGGTCCATTTTGGGATAGAAATATCCATCAGCCCCATTAGGTATTTCACCCATAAATACTAATCCTTTGGGAATAGACTTTTGAATCAATCGATGCTTAACACCCTTCATTGCTTCATCATACATATCACGTAGGTAAAAGACATTTGAGACTTAATGACCAGCCCCTCGCTATTGAAGCCAAACTTTAATATGATATCGATAGTAGCTATCTCCACTAAACTGTCCAGATTGTGGACTGATATAAATAAGTACTAATCCTTCCACCTTTGGGAGAGTTTTAAAGTGTTCAAGCACCTTCATTGCCGCTTCGCCATATTTTGGATCACTAGATATTTGACTAAGGTACCATATAATTATAAATATGACAAAAGCTTATTATCATTATATTCCATGAAATAAATCATAAACCTTTCAATAAATGCCATGTGGACATTCTACCATTAGAAATCAATATGCAGCCAGCTCACAATATGCTGCCAGTTTGTAAAATTTCACCCTGTAACACATACTCTTTTGCACATACATGGGTTCTTAGTTGATGAATGGAAGTTTTAATGATTTTATCTAACCAATTGAATCATAAGGGAAGGCAATCAATCATAAAACATAAAACAAAATCGAAATTAAAACAACAAAAACCAATCCAAATCAAAAATTTAAAAATAAGTAGGAGGAACAACCCTAGAGATAACACTTTCTATATTAAATACTTTTATGAAATAAACATCTTTTATCATAATATTGGTCTCAACAAAATTATTAAAAAAAACCTCGTAAGTGACTTTTATCTATAATATCTGTTTTATTTTCTATCATATTATTGGTCTGAAAAAAATTATTAAAAAATTATTACGGATTTTTCCATCATATTAAAAAATTAATAAAAAAAAATCTTACGGATGTCCTTATCTCGTTTAGCAACGGAGAAAGTCGAGAAGGTGCTCTGGGATCAATTGAACTCCATGGCGATTGAGGTGGTTCGAGAAGAAGTTGATGGTTGGATCTCCGACCTTGACTCCAATTTCACTAACTTTTCTCTTGGTTCTAGTGGATGTCCAATGTTGTTCCATCTGTATATTGTTATCCTCCAAGTGTTTGCAGAACAATTGAAAGTTGTGTTGTACAAAATCCAAGTCATGACACCTGTCATCACTTATGTAAAAGTGATACTCCTTCAATATAACCCTTTTCTATTCAGTACTATCTACCCCATGTCTATAGGTGATATGGACCATTATGTTGACCTGGTATGAGTGATAATATTGACTCTGAATCATGTTCTGTGGTTGAAGAGTGTAGTTTTCCACAAAATCGACCACTGATAATATAGTTCCAATAGGAAATGTATCCCTACATGTTCTAAACTACTCATCTCTCCAACGAGCCACATGTACATGCTTTACATACTATTCTGTATTTTCAAAGAATTCCTCCATGAAGTTGCATACCAGTATCTGGTAGATCAACAATAAAGACATGTACAGATCAATAGGTTGTTACATATATGAAGTAGCAATAGATGAATAAAAAAATACTATTTAGGAACTCATTACTAACTTGAGAGGTGACCAATTGTATTTTTTTTCTTTCATTCCCTCCACCGATATCATACATGACATATTTGAATGAATGTAAGTTCACTTCATGTCTCCTAAGTTCATGCTCATCTGTGACATGTATGCATTTGTCCAAAAATGCCATTCTACCACACCTTGGGCATGTCCATCTACGAAAGGACTTTGATAAAATGTGCAACCTTGTGTCCTTCTACACAAAATGTTATGGATAAATTCTCTAGATGATGTTGGTGGCAATGTAGTCGAGCATTCCTGTAGAAGAGTGTTATGCAATACACGCAATATATGTATATATGTGTCATAATAATAATCATACTCAATGTGATATTGACAACAACATGTGTTATGTGTTGTGTTTATTTTAACATACCATGGTTTGCATTTCTCGAAGGATCTTTGGACCAAGTTAAGCTCATTATGTTCATGCCTAAATCTCTCATATAATTATGTTTGTGTCATGTCAAGATAATGTTTAATGTGGGGCTCACGATCCCTTGAACCCCTTCTCAATTTTAGTATATATTTTTGGTTGGATGAAGATCTAATATTGTCATGCCAAACCTCCCGCGCCAGTCCCTTTACCGCATCAATGAGCTTCATATCGGAGCGTGGCAACTTGCCAACGAAGGATCAAACATCTGTTTCACCATAGTCAAGTTGTTCTCTTCTATAAAAATACCTACGGATTGCTTTGATGTCAAATCCTACAAGTTTGGATGTAGGATTAAGAAGGCGAAGGGCCCTGGTGCTTTTGTTCACGATTGATTGTGACAACACACGACGAGGTGCATTACGATCCTTTGAACGAGATTTCTTTCCAATAGTACTAAACGCATCTACTAAACTTCTGACAACATGAGAACTTGGTTCATAACTGTTTATCATCTTTATCCCTAAGTTTTTCCTAACAACAATAATAGACCTATATTTTAATAACGATATAAATAATCTACATTTATCTCCATCGCATCTAGAATCAAAATAGTTGACAAGTATCTATTGAGATTGATATACAATACTGCATTTAGATAGCATACCTTCAAGCGAACCAATGATACTTTCATCGATCTGTATACATTTTGGAGTTCTTCAGTGTGAAGTTGCTAATGGAGGTAGGGAGGCTGGAACTGCACCCTATACCATATCACCCGGTCAGTCTGGCGTTTGAACATGAGCTTCATGTCCTTCTGTGTCTTTTTGTCGATCAGAAGGTGGAAATTGGAAATTCTCCTGGGTGGTCTAAACAACATTGTCTTCTACAAGCATATGTTCATTAGAGGAAATTTGGGGTCTATAATGGGCCTTTTAAGAAAACGTGCCAAAATAAGTTTTTGTGAGTTGGAATTCAAGAACCAATAGAATTTCAATAAAATAAGTCAACCATAATGGTTGAATTGACATATTTGTCATTAAAAAAAACTACTTTTTTTGTTCGTATTTTTGACATATCTCATTGTGTTTTTACTCAAATTTCAATCGGGAGAGCTCGTTGGATGCAGAATTTGATTCCGCATCCAACAAGCTCTCCTGATCAAAATTTGAGTAAAAACACAGGGAGATATGTCGAAAATACGAACACAAAAAGTAGTTTTTTTCTTTCTTCCTCCAAAATTAATCAATATTATTTTATTATTTTAACTATTATTTTATAATTTTAACTATTATTTTATTATTTTCCTTAGGAGGCCCATTTTAGACCCCAAAATTCCTCTAATAGAATTCAACGTCTCTCTAAATTTGTCACTTGTATACCCACATTCAATTAAATCTATAAAGGTTTCAAGTGGCCTTGATGTGCACCTACATTTAAACCCTTGATCAGTGCCATGCAGTGCTCGTTCTTCTACTGATATGGAGACCAAAGGCCCCTTGAGCGAATTCTTTTGTCTTTCCTAATGTGGATTGGTAGGAAGAAATGTGGCATCCTCAACAACCTAAATTGGTTGAGTGTCCATAGAGCTAGAGTGTCTTCAATTGGTCATGTCATTTCTTTTCTTCTCTCTAATTTCTTCAAGGATTTCATTGGGTATCCTCTTCCTTCCTAATTTTATTGCTTGATTGCGTGAGTTTCCCATCACCACAATAATCAATAATATATGGTCTCCTTTTCTAGCTCCTCAATGATACTCTTCAATGGGAGACTGCCCAAGCTTGGTTTCTTTCTTGCTCAATTGTGTCTAGATAATCAAGTTAGGGGGGAAATTGGGAAAAATGTTGCCTTTGCTAGCTCCTCAATTGCAAGAAAATAATGGTAGAGATGCTCTATGGTGCTCCTCAATGGGAAATTCCCCAAGATTGGTTTGTTTCTTTCTCAATTGTGTCTACATACTCCACCACAATGACCAAGTTAATGTTTCCTTTTCTAGCACCTCAATTGCAAACAAAACAATGGTGGAGATGCTCTATGGTGCTCCTCAATGGGAAATTCCCCAAGCTTGGTTTTTTCTTACTCAATTGTGTCTACATACTCCACCACAATGACTAAGTTAACGTTTCCTTTTCTAGCTCCTCAATTGCAAGAAAAACAATGGTGGAGATGCTCTATGGTGCTCCTTTCTCAATTAATGGTTTATTTCTTGCTCAATTAATTCTTTATTGATTGCTCCTCAATGTATACCATGCTCCAAGCAATACTTAGACACTTGTTGTCAAAAACAATTTTGTGTGATAATATGGTGAAGAAGAGAAAGTTCACGCATTGTCTGCAACCTGAAATTGCACGCGGACTATCAAACCTATGTGAAATATGATAGAGTGTTTCTCAAAAAGGGATTGCTATTATTTATACTAAGATGAAATGTGCATGCGTTATTGTTAACAAAAACAGGGGCACGTTTTGACCACATAAAACGAGCGCACGTTTTACTCTAATAGTGTTTAGGAGCATTTAAGAAGGTAGTTGCAAGGCTAAGGGACCATTCAAGGTTTAGGGAGAATTAACAAGCACTCCCTTAGTATTTGTGGCTTAACACCTCCCCCCTCTTCAACCCGAACTATATTGTTTTACAACTCAAGGGATGTGTGTGTGACAAAAAGATAGGTTAAGGGGTGTTATTAATAAGGGGGGACATGGGGATGTGTGTGTGTGTGAGAGACATAGGTTAGGGGGTGNAGATGTAGCTCGATTGGTTTGGGAATGATATAAGGGAGGGGGGTGTTAGTGGTAAGGGGAGACTTGTGGATGTGACCTATGGATGTGGGGGGGGGTTAAAGAAAGTAGATACGATTCAAATTTAAAATAAACATCCTATTGTAACAAGTTCTAATCAATTAAGAATTAGGAAAAGGAACCTAGCACCACTATCGGGAAAAAAAAATGGGATAGTTGTTCCTCCCAACCAACTCCTAGAGCAGACAAGTCTCACTTGCTCCAGAACCCTCAAGCATATTTGCTGAACCACAAGAGAAAAATATACTTAATACTCCTAAACCAGACAAGTCTCACTTGCTCCAGAACCCCCAAGCATGTTTGCTGAACCACAAGAGAAAAATATACTTAATGTGTCATCTCTTGCATTGTCATATTCAATTCCCCGTCCAATACTATCCTCCTTCTTGCTAATGGAAATCCTATTATATAATATTTTGCTTAGGACTTGGTCAATTATGAGTCTCCTGCTCTTTAGCACTCAAGAAAGAGTTGTGACCTGATTTTGGGGAAGATGCCTCCTGCACCTTGAGTTCTCACTCAACAGCTTCGGTCACTTGTGTTTCCTCTTGTGGGTCAGCAAACACTTTTCAATAGCTATTTCATTTCTATCCCCTCTAGTATATTTATCAATAAAAGAATAATCCATTACATTTGTTTTATTTTTGACTTCTTGTCAAAAAATTATTTACAATAATAAAATAAAATATTCTAAAATAATTTAATAACAATTTATTAATCCTTGGTGTATTACAAGTACCACCAAATCACTATTGAGAGTGCATTTGCCTCATTCTCCTGCAATCTAGGAAAATCATGTGTTAGTCCACCTTAATTTCTAAGATATAAACACCTATTGCTATAATTAATGTTTTATTATTAAGAAAAATAATTTATTTATAGAGTTTGTTAGCACATTACATTATTAGAAAATTGTTGACATTGCAAAAATTATCACCTGCTTATGTATTTATGAGAAATTATTGATGTCACAAAGCTTGTCTTCTTATTTATTTAATGCAGATTACAACACTTCAAATACTTTTTGGGAGCAACTCCACGATCATCTATTTTCCTCTCAAAATACTAGTTTTAATTAAAGTTTGTTTGTTAGTTTTTTTTGGGTTCATTGCTCCAAAAGTGGTGCGATGCACTTTATGTCCACTACAATAATTCCAAGGGGCCCACAAGGGGCCCACATGAAGATGCCTCACCTTGTGGGATCCTAGTCTAGGAGACCCAAAGAACTAAACCCTTGACCTAGACCTAGTGATGACTCACTTAATTTTAATTAAAACTTTATTTGAATGTTTTTTTGATTTAAAATTGGTAAATCCTGTTATATTACATATATATTATCAATTAAATTAATTTATTATGAAAATGTAATTTTTGTCATTATATGTTAGATTGTTTTAGTGTGTTAATAAGATATTAAAAATAGTTTTCACTAAATAAATTAAATAATATTATATAGTTTACTAGATATTAAATATGTTTTTACAAATTTTTTTAACCCTTTTTCAATATATCATTTCAATTAAAACCCCTTATTTTTAGGATATCTTATACATTGTATTCAGTACATTGTATAATGATATCACTCCCTAAGTGGCCTTCTATTCATTGATTTTCTTCATTATTAAGGTGTTGAATACTCTTTTTTAGTTATTTGATCTTTTTTTGGGAAATTAGGTGCATAACAATTCCCCTTAGAGTCTAAGGAACAACATTCTAACAATATCTTTTTGAGAAACTCATTAGTATACATTCTTAAGTGAAAATAACATTCAAGCATTCTTAACCTAAACATAAAATCTTCAATAAAAAAACACAAGAAAAAGTCCATGTATTAATGACTATACACTTTATTCAACAAATTGGAAAAAATCTTTCATATCATAATTTAACATTTTTTAATGTAATCAATATACACAACTTGTATATGAACTGTACAACATTCCACATTTAATCCTCCTCTAAATATGATATATTACTAAAATGTTGACATATACAATGTTTAGAATAAGCACATCCCTTCCTATTTAATATGCAAATAGTGTTGGGATCACACATCAATTTTTCTGTCTCGAAGTTTCTAACAAAGAGGAATCGTTATACAATCATAAATGGCACAAACTGCACATGGAGAAAAATGTAATCAAGCTGAGATCCGCCAAAATTATAATTGTATATTAAAATTTTGTTATATATAAAATTATTTGTAAATATTTATTATGTTAAAATTTACAACATTGATGATTATTTATATATATATTTTTATTCTTTTAAAAATACTCAATTAGATTCTATCTCAGGCCTTTATAAAAATATTATTATAAAAATCTAAAGTTTTGTATCTTAATATAATTTTTATAAAAATATTTTTTTTGTATTTTCATGTAATAATTTATAAAAATCTATAATTTTATATTTTAATATAATTTTTTATATTTAAGTATATACAATTTAATATTAACTTCATATTTTTCTGTATTTCTTTTCTTAATATGTATAATGTACATTTTGGATTTACATTGAATATAAGTAAAAGCATCAACCATTTTGTTTTTCTTTTAAGTGATTATTTTGTTTTTTAGTTAAACTCTAATAAGTTTATTGGGTGGAAGAGGTGCTCTCCTGCCTAGTATGGAAGATATTGACGTTTTAATAAAATAACAACAAATTTTATATCTAACACAAAATTAAATTTAAAGTTGAGAAAAGCTATCTATAACACATGAATAACAACTATCTACAAATTGGAAGAAACAATATCTCCAACATATATAAAAACATCATATATCACAGCAGAAATTGAGAAAAATATATGCCTTCATCATATGCATAAACCACATATTATAATTATGGTGATTTGGAGGTGGCCCATGACCCTTCAGTGTTTTTATCTAAAGGTTGCAGTACTAAATTTGAAGAGTTTTAAGAATTCATGGTGACTCTCAGTGATATTTAGAACAATTCCAGGATGTGAATTCCTTAATAGGACGAAGTTCAAGGAAAAATTGTTCAGTTACCTTTATTGCACAAATTTACAGTTTTAATGGTTTATTGTAATTTTCAGTTTGCTTTTTATTGTAAATTTCAGTTTACTACTCAATACTCAGGAAATGATTTTTAATATAAAATTTTCCAAACAATAAAATACTTTACTATAAGATGATTTACTATAAAAATGATTCGTGCAAAGATAACCTTTAATTATTGTTTCATAAAATATTATTTCATTTCTTCCAAACAAAAACATACTCACAGCCCAGATAAAAGTAAATACTTTTAACATGACCACCGATTTCTATAAGTAAAACATTTTACACAAGGTAAAATTGAATTCACATAAAACCAAGAAAAATTATTTTAACTTATTTATAAAAGGAACTTATAATTAAAACCGAAGTAAATTTAATAGAAGGTTACATTTCTTGGAACGAAGAAAACCGAAGTAAATTTAATAGAAGGAATCTGATAGAGGACTGCCTTAGACAAGCGTACTGCCTTATAAAACAACTCGCAATCGAAGCCATTGCAGCTTGGTCGCAGCATGGCCCAGCTCATCGGACGCTGCTGCTACCACGCAGTTATGAATGGAAATTCCGGTGTTCTCGTTGGGGTCGGATCTTCCCTGTGCTGTGATTGTGTTTTGTTGCCTGCTCATGGGCCTTCTTGGGAAGATGTTGCTATTCTGAATAACTACGGCCGCGTTACCAAAGATGAAATCCACGGTACCGTAGATGTCGACTTCCCGGTAGAATTGTCGGAGGGGGTAGACGTATAAAGTGTCCTGGTACCCTTTCATGCTGCAATGGTACAGGACCGACTTGTCTGCTCCTACCAGAAGTGCAACGGCCTGGTGTTTCTGTGGCCCAGCTGTGTTCTCGAACGTCATGTCTCTTGCAATGAATCCGCTCCCGAACACGGCTGCACAACCATTAAAGCGATCAATTTATTGAGATAGTTGTTGAATCCCTTCACATATCGTAGGATCCCTTTACAAAATACCAAAAAGTTAAATTGCCCAAAACCTAACTGAAGGATGTATCACAAGAATAAACTGTGTAATCATGATACACCAGAAATTTTAGAGGATGTTCGATTTATTTGATGATCTAAAAAAAATTACATGATAGACTTTGGATGACGTTCAATGAGAAAAAGAACAAAAACTATAAAACTCTATAGATTTAAATGGACTATACGAAACGCCCATCTCTGTCACAATTTAGGCCATCCTTAACTAACATGGAAGTAACAGTGAAGTCAACAACGGCTGACTTTACTGTTGGTCAGTTGGATAGCTCAAACCTACATTTTTAAGCTTAGGCTGTCAGAATATACGAATCTGAACAAAACAAACAGTGGAAACCTTGGTTTTGCATGTATCATTATCAATTTTCAATTTAGTGACGGTTTCTAATTCCGTTTTCTACAACATCGATATGTATCATTATCAATTTTCAATTTAGTGACGGTTTCTAATTCCGTTTTCTACAACATCGATAATTGATAATTGGTATAAATATTTTGAAGTTCACCTTCATCAAAATTCTAAGTACATAATCTCGTTAAGAAACTATTGGAGGATACAAAGTTGTTTTTACGGGGAATCAATAGCTTGAGATTGGGCTGGTATTTACACTGGTTTTAGGTATCCAAACTTACACTGGTTTCAGGGATTCAAACCAGTTACAATGTATCGACTCTAAACATGGGATATAGGTAAATTCAATCTCGTGTGGGGGCACTTTAAGCATGGAATGTTGGTAAAGCCAGCTGTGATTTGAATAGGTGACCTCCAATTTACAACATGTAACTTCATAACAAGTGAACAGCCAATGATTTGAGCACCTGAGTGGGCCTAATGGTTAAGAACATGTGTTATCTCTGGGGAGGTCATAGGTTCAAAACCAACAAAGGTAGGGTTATTCATTTGGCCTGCTGTGGCAAGGCTTTAAGGATAGACTACCCCACAAAGACTTCTCTACCTCTGCTAAATCACAAGTTATTGATAAAAAGCAAGAAAGTTGACTTTGTATAAAAACAATTGTAAATCAATTGAATAGATTTTTATTTCACAGCGTGAAAAAACTATGTTTAAAACATTTTAAAGTTATTCCACTAAAAAGAGAAATAGTATTTTTTTATTTGTTGGAAAGAAGCAATATTCCTACAACAATTACGTACAATTACGTAAAATTACTTATTGTTTAGAAGCAACATATTTCTCAACGTTTACATTCTTACAAGGATTGCAATTTTGTAAATTTAATCTCTACCAACACTTAAAAATAGCACTCAACAGATCTTTTTATAGAATATTATACCCCTTTTGGACAACATGTTCAAGACCAAAAGGGATTGGGGAGTTGATATTAAATCTTACCGAAAGTTGCAGAATTGTAAGTAGTTGAACCGTCTTGGACGTTCTTGTTTCCAGTAACCACTGTTCGATCCTTGCCATCTCCAACAAACATCAAATTCGGCATCGACTTGGGAATATTGACAGTCTCCTTGTAAACACCAGCCTTCACATAGATGACGTATCTCTTACTGTTTTTCTGAGGTGCAGCTTTTATTGCTTGCCCGATGGTTCGATAATTGCCGGAACCGTCTTGGGCAACCACCACGTTGGCTTGCGTGGCTTTGGATTGTAACAGTCTTCGCTCGCCTACGGACAACCATTCTGGAAATCCGTCCTCTTCAAAGCCACCGTAGTGGGAATCGAACGCGGCTTGATCGCCTGTAGACAATAGGCGTCTGTTTTTCGATCCGGAATGAAGATTGTACACGGAAAGCGAGTTGCTTACTAATTCCGACACATTCAAAGCTGCTGACGACATGATAACTCTGATAGGATTCGTAGCAGACAAATTCATATCACGAAAACCATTCAAGCATGTATCAAGGTTTGTCGAAGCTGCGCTGAGCCAAGTCGGGATATCTTTTTCGTAGTAATTTCTGGTGAAGCAAACGGCAATATGCTCCACTGTAGTTTCAAAGAGCTCCACACAATCTCGCCACGCAGCGCGTTCCTTTCTGTTCATTTTCTTATTTCTCAGATTCCATGCCATGTCGTGGGCTCCCTCTGCCTGTTTCATACTCGCACTCATTGAACTATACATCATACCACGGAGAGTCGGCGTCTGATTTCCGGGATAAGAACCCATCGACGAGACACACCGGTCGGGGAATCGAGTGTGGCTGCAAACCGACTTGACAACCGTGGAGTGATCAAAGAGTAGGCCGTATGTTGAGCCAACGGAAGGTGCGATCAACACAAATACGACGAAAACAAACAGTAGAATAGACCTAAAGCTCGCTGCCGAAGAGTTCCACATACATTTTTGCTTTTCACGTTTATAGAACTCAACACAGCTGCTTGAAGCTGAGCTCGACATATTCAAGTCATTTCAAAGCTTCAAACCACTCGAAATTGCAGTCTTCTAAATCACAACGTAGAGATTAGATTAGAGCAGAGATTGCTACATCCAAGACCGAGAGCGAAAACAACCGGTTCTCAGATCACAGCAGGATCGGTTGATTTGAATTGGTTTGCGCACAAACAATCCTCTTATACGATACGAATTCTGTGAATTACCGAATAATCCTGAAGTTTACAATGTGAAAAAGGTTCGAATGATTAAATTGGTTCTATGAAATTCTCATTTTAAAAAGTCGGTACTTCCATTATTATCGCTTGCATGAAATTCATCTTTTACCGCCATTGTCATTTGAGAAGCTTTGCCAATGTGGTCTCTTTCAACTTCGTCAAATTATTCTTTCACTGTTTAGGACACAATAATGCCGTTGGTTTCTGGCTTTGGATAATTTTGATTTTGCCGTTTTGAAATGGGAAATTTGTTAGAAATATTAATTACTGGCCGATTCCGAATTCGCTGATTTCGAATATCATATCACTTTATTCTTATTCTGTTAGGGTTTTTAGCAGTTTATTGAAACACTTTGACAGGAAGAAGAGTTCACATCTAGTTAGTTAAATTTAATTGCTTTAAAGTTAAGTTTTTAAGTAGATAGTTATTACAGTCTTTAATATAAGTCTGTAAAAGTTTTCTATAAAAAGAGGAAAAAGATTGTAAGTCTGCAAGACTTAAAAAACCTCAGAGAAACACAAATAGAAACAGAGAGAAAAAGAAAAATGCAGAGAAGAGAAGAAAATACTCTCTGTGAAGAGTTTGAAACTCAACCTGCTGTGTTTTGTGGAAGTGTTGAGAGCTTAAGCTTTGTAAAACTTGAAACATCCTCAAAATTTTCAAGTGTGTATTTATGGCAATAGTTATTTGGTATGTCTAAATATAAATTCATAGTTTATAGTTTATTGCAAGTTTTTATGTGCTGATTCTAGTTTTTATCGGCAGAGTTGGTGGCTAAAATAAAAGAAAAAAAAAAGTTTGACTGCTTAATAACTCAAGTCTATATCAGTCTTTCACGACAATATTACATCGAAATCCAACACGTACTAACGCGTACTGAGAATCCAGTGAAGCACCCTTCAATATTTATTCATATCTAGCTGCGGATGGCTCGAAGGATCAATGGTGTGATTGCTATAAAAATTGACACAAAATGTTTGAAAATGTTCAAAACAGAGTCAAATATCTAACCAATAATGGCGAGGAATCAGGTTAGTGTCTTAATCATCCTATTCGAGAGGTGCTTGTTTGGGTTGGATTTCATTTATTGTGTTTTATTTATTAAGAATTCAAAGATGCTAGGGTTTCGAATGCATTATATCAATATTCAAACTAGTAAAGATGCTAACGAGTTGGAATTTCATGAGTATACAAGTACTCAATCGAATATACAATAAGCAAAATGTTCAGTTGTGAAAAACCAGAAGTCAAATAATGGCGCTGTAATTTTATAGATGATGAACCTATTCAGTAATATTGGGAATTTCATTATTTCGTATCGTATTTAATGCATTGCTTTATCATCGTGTATGATTATAGAATTGCAACAATGGCGATTAGTGTATTTTTATTATTATTAAATTTTTTTATGTTTTTAAATACTGTTTCAATGTGTGGATTATTATAATAATTAACTATTTTTAATTGTATTGTACATATAATGTGTCGATTGTTATTAATACTCACTAATATATATTTTTAATTATAATGTAACTCATATAAAGAGAGACATTCTACTACTACCACATAGAAAGAGAAATGCCAGCCTGATATACAATCCTACCGGAGAAATGTCAGCCTAGTACACAATACTACCAGACATTCAATAGAGGACTGCTCTTTCATAGAAAGAGAAATGTCAAATAGCAATGGTAATTCCACTAGACCATCGGGATCACCTCTAATAGCAACGGTATCCTTTATCATCTCGTGCTCGAAGTAAGGTAAAAAATATAGCGACTTTGATGAGTTCTTGCTTGGCATTGTTTGCATCTCGAGGTTTGTGCCAATAACTAAGTTTGTATAATAGTATACAATTTGACCTGGTCTATAATCTTTAAATACATAAACTTTTTTCTTTTGTGCGTGGCAAATCTGTGTCAAACATTCTTTTTTGATAACCATCGACTCAATTGGAAAATCATTTCTCTCAGAGTCGCTTAATGAGAAAATGAGGGTCTTCTTACCATCCAAGCAACATGTCAACCAGTAGTAAGTGTGCTATTCATTGCCTCTCACGGAAACCACTCCGTATATGTGCCCTGCATAAAATAAAGTGCAGACCTAGGAGTCATCTAACTAAACACAACTAGTCGTCAAACATTTCAAAATTATCAACATAACAGTCGAACCTCATTGTACGAGATCTGATATGTGGTCATAGTCAGGTGAAATACTCGACTGGTCCTCCTCTAACTCGGATAATTCTACATTTATTTGTCGACCAATGGGGAGTGATACATGATCCCAGTTGTCAACCCAATCTGTAGATCCACAATTATCCCATTCACAACTATTACATGTATAACAAAAACAAGAGAGTTTCATTGTTGACATTTCAACTACAACATTGCTTGACATTCTAACTGAATGGAATGCATGAGTTCCTTGGACGGTTTTGCACTCATATAGGTGTGATCGATCTACCTCGACCACCTCCCAAAAATATCTATGTACATGTGCTTTTCCCAATGATTGGTGTTCTTTCCTTCTCGCTCCCTGCCCCATTACTGAAGAACACCGTGCAACAATGGTATTTTCATCTCGAATGAGCAAAATAGTTGTGAATTTCATTTCTTTCCTACGTAATGCAATCTTGATGCATGCACCTGCTCCATCACGTTCCCTTTTTCCATGTCTGGTCTCAAAATAGTTCCAAATATGTGGTACCTTGTGCCTCTTGTGGAGAATACACAACCATTGGAAGACACGAGAATTTTTTAATTGCCCCGTATAACCATTAGACCAAATCCAATCTTGTTCCATCTATATATTGTTATCCTTCAAGTGATTGTAGAACAATTGAAAGTTGTGTCAAGTACAAAATCCAAGTGATGACATGTACCATCCCTTATGTAAAAGTGATACGCCTTCCATATAACCCTTTTCTCTTCAATACTATCTGCCCCATGTCTATAGGTGATATGGACCATTATGCTCACTTGGTCTGAGTGATAATATTGACTCTGAATCTCGTTCTGCGGTTGAAGAGTGTAGTTTTCCGCAAAATCGACCACTGATAAGATAGTTCCAATAGGAAATGCATCCCCACACATTCTAAAAAAATTTACATATTGTTGTGTCTTGTCAAAGAATTCCTCCATCAGTACAAAATTTACCCCAAAATCTCACACCTTGCATGTCTCAAATTCGACACTTATCTGTTGCCTTTTCGACACATACACCTTTTTTTGCCGTCGGTGGCGTGACGTCAGATCTTCGACATGTGACTAATGTGGGTCAAAGATCTGACAAACCATTGTGTTGCATATTCGACCGTATTTCCTTCCAAAGTGTCAATCAAAATTGCATAAAGCGTCGGAAATCTGACAGACAGAATGGCGCTGCCGTCGGTATTTTTATCGAGCAAGTGTCTGCTAACTGATGCCATCTGACACTGGAAGAGTCAGCCTTCCGATGCGAACCGACACTTGAACCGTCGGTCATCCGACAAGTGGAAGCGTCAGAGTCATGCCACAGCCGTCGGATGTGTTTACCGGAGTGTCAGAAGCACGTCGAAAAAGCGACGCCGGTTGATGGATTTAAAAAAAAAAATCCAAAGATTAACTAATGAACATTAGAAAGATATATTCAACTAATTAAGACAATTGTTGAAATTCAGGGTTAGGTTAGGATTTGATATAAGATAATTTAAATTTTATACTTTAATGCATAACACAAAACTAAAAAAGAGCTAGATATAGAACAATACTGTTGTAATAAATTCAAAACATAATTTTTGTCTCTTTCAACTTTGACACTCCAATGGTCATTATGTTAAAGTTGGTCCTTGAGATACAGTTTTTCAATTGCAATGTACATAAACTAAACAATAAGAATAGAAATAGTATCATGTAAAACAAACTAACAACTAAAGAATAGTGATAATGAACTATAAGAATGTTGGTTTAGATCTAGTTTGGATCTTCCTTATACTCAGATACTTTTAGGGTAACATATTGTCATTGAAAGGACAAGTCACCAAAGGATCAGATGCCATACCTTGTGAGAGAGATAAAAGATAGATTGTAGTAGGTTAAAGGTTAGGCTGCAATAAATGGTAGGCCTTTAGGATATTTCTAAATCAAACAAGATAGATTCTCCTTCAAATGAACAAAGGCATCCGGCATCCTTAATCCATACACGTAGAGACACTCTTTATTGGACTCAACTTGTTGCAATAGGAAAGACAAAGGTAAGGTAGACTTAGCAGTTTAAATAAGGTTGCAATCCCCTTCCATACAATCCACAGAAGGTCACGAAAAATAGTCCAACAAGAAATAAATTGTGATCTCACAATTTATTTTAGCGGTCCATAAGGAGATCACACCCATCCTTAGAAACCCAAAAAGAAGTCACTCTCATCCTTTATAATGACATTAGGTTCATGACTAAATTCAGTGAACAACAACAAGGTGACAACCTACTCCAATGAGGATCAACAAAGTCACGAACTGCTCTAATGAGCATCGACAAGGTCAAGGGTCAAAATTGGGAAGCCAACAAGGTCATGACTAGCAATAAGAAGGTACTGTTCAACCCTTAGTTTCCATAAGGAGGTTATGACCTGCTCAAAAGCAGTAACAGGAAGGTTGACCCAAATCAAGAGGTCACGGGACAATGACAACCCAACTAAGTGTCACCAAGATAGTCACAGCCCAGCCCTAAGGGAATCAAAGAGTTAAAAACCTAGCAAGATAAGAGCTACACACTCACAACTTAGAAGGAGAAGGGTTACAAAGTCGGGTTCCAACCCTAAGGGCATCAAACAGCTCATGGCCCAGTAAGAGAAGAGTTACACAGTCACATCCCAACAGGATAAACTACTTCAACAAGGGGGTCTCATAAGTTTATTTAGCATTTGGTAATCCAAAATGGATTTGAATTAATCCCTCTTCCAAACTTTGTAACAAAAAAAATCCTTGGAAAATTTTGAAGTCAACAATCCCTTTTGGTGAATAGGAAGTAGAGAACATGAAGATTTGAACCCAACATTTATAGGATAATGGAAAAGAGTAAAAATTTATTTTGGCCTCCATGTTGATGACACTGACAGGCCATAAGCCTACTGTTTGTTTTGGTTCATATTGCTAGGTTGTGACTTTAAATTACTCTCATCGTCATAATCTTACCTCTATTCCAAGATTCTAAGACTTATCGATTATGCCAAATAAAGAGAAAAGTAAAAGTGAAAAATACAAAACCTTCAAATGAAACCTTAGTTTTACGCAAAACAACTATAATCCAATTTGATGGAAATCGGCCATGAATTGAACGTAAAAAAAACCCAAAGTAAGCTAACAAAGAGTGAATGCACATAGAACAAGGAAATAAATGATGTCACTAGATGTCAAAACAGGTGTTAATAGCCTCCAACAAGTAAAAATGTTATCCACATGCAAAATTTTATTAAGAATTATGAGTATCTATCCATCGACTATGAGAATAGATCTCCAAGTGGCTAGGTCAAGATTTGCATCATGCACACAAAGGGAAATAAGTAGACTTGTCCTTTTTTTTTATATTACGTTGTATGTATATATGGTAACACCATTGGATAAAAAAGTGCATAAGTTTAGGTGCGTCTAGTAGACCTACCACTACCTCTATTTATTGTGACACGGGCTTCATAATGCACAGCTTTCAAAATATGGATTAGAAGTGAGAAAAATAAACAACTCAAGTTATTGATAACTTTTGGGATCATGGTTATTTGTTGATAGTATTCTCTTACCCTACCATTATGTTACAAAAGAATCCATCTATGAATTTACTCTGAAGCATATGTATGATTTAGTGGGATAAAGTAAGCAATGCACCCTACATAACATTATTATTGGATGAAATTGTGCTCAAGTCCAGGTATGTACACAAGTGATGAGACTATAAGTAAGGGAAATCAGCTAGTCAGGTTATTGATATTTTTTAGATTATGGTCATTTATTGGTACTATTCTCTTACCTTACTATCATGTTGCAAAGGAAGCCATCGATTGAGCCTGTCTAGATTTAGTACTAAGACCATTCTTACATATTGGATGAAATATTCCACCATTCACAATGTTCGATTATAACTCCGAAAGAACTAAGGTTTTCATAAGCTGATACATGAAAGTTAGGAGGCAGGGAGAGTATACCTCTATTCTCTTCATTTCAGCTTATGCCTTTATTTTTTGATTACTTTCTCAGGCTTACAAGAGAATCACATGGCCATGTATTTATCCTACTTTGCCTCCTCCCATGCTGCAACCTGAGCCTCTAGGACATTCAATTTAGCATGTTCCATATCATTAGTCTTGAGTGATTTATAAGCATCTTGCTCTTAAACTTCTTTACTAGCCCATCCCATGATATTTGACTTTCCCAAATTGTGCACCTAGAGCCATAATTTCCCTTCTAGTGCTCTCATGCACTTGCTTCTCTGATAATTTGTGATGGTTTTTCAGGCCCAGTTGAGAATTTTTTACTACCTCCACTGGTGCTACACATCTTCCTAGAGTAGATGGTTGTGAATTAACAGGGCTCCTAGTTGAAGGTGTTGTAGCTCTGAGAGGGGTTCCTGTTCTTGAAGGCTCTTGGCTTGTAATAGGGGTCATTTCTGTCCCCATATCCCTCATGGAATCTAATCTCACATTTGAAGTTGGCGAGGTGTAGGATAGGTGTTCAGTGGCTGGGTCAGCGATGGGCTTATCCCCCTTTTTTCTCTTTTTAGTCTTTATATGATTCACATTTAACCCTATTTCAGATTCTGCATTTCCCCATTTCTCCCAAACATTACTACCATGATATCTCACTCTAAGACATTTTTTAGGACAATAGTGTTGGAGATAGCAATCCACACCTTTATATGCAACCATCATGGATTCCCATCACAAAAAGAGAAATAACCTCAGTGGTAAAGCAGTTTATCAACCGATGGTGGATCATAGCTTTGATTCCTAGCATGTCCAATTTTCAACAAGGTAACATAGGAAAGTGGTTGGTGATGGAAAGGAGACCTGAGCCAGGGTGTTATTTGAAGGTGAATTGTTAAGATATAAATCCACACCTTGTAAACAAACCATTATGGATTCCTAGTGTTTAAAGGGGTGAAGCTTAATGGTACAACAACCCATTGGCCAAAGGTATCTCTTGTGTTCAATTTCTATTCTATCTTGTTTTCAACAAGTGATATTTATTGTAGTCAAAGACACATCCAATTAGGATATGTGGAATTTGAGAGCTAAAATGACACTATCGAGGGACACACTAAATGTATTTAGTTCAATTATTTTAGATGCATTTAATATCTCTCATTCACCAAGTGTGAAGACCCTTTTCATTTAGGGCTTAACACATCCACAACTCAGCTTAAGATGGGATGCAAACAAGTCACTTCCAGAGAGGTAAGGTCAAATCATCCATGACCTACTTATAAGAGGTTACCACAATTCATATTAAGGTTGAGGGAGAAAATCATAGTCCATATCCCAGCTAGGAGAGATCAAGACAGTCACAACACACTAGGATATCATAGCCCGCTAGGATACACAGTTACAAGCCACTAGGATAGATCTTACACTGTCACATATCACTAGGATAGGTCTTACACAATCACATACCACTAGGATACAAATTCACATCCCAATAGGATAGTTCTTACACAGTCACAAACCATTAGGATAGGTCTTACATAGTCACAACCCACAAGGATACACAGTCACAACCCTCTAGGATAGTTCTTACACAGTCACAACTAAGGTTTAGCAGCCTCAAAGGGATGAAGTCCAAGATAATAGTCCAAGAGCATTCCATGACTACATTGCATACATTTCATATAAAGTGTGTGTATCAAAATATTTAAGGCTCAATTTTCTCAATTTTTTGAAAAAAACAAAAGACTTAAATAAACTAGCGAGGTATATACCAAACAAATCTTATATAATGGTTTCTTTTTATTCTAATGAAAAATCATAATTTGTATTAAAAAACAAACATATATGTGGCAAAAAAACCTTCAATTACAAGGCAGTATTTGAGTTGCACATGTCGCATAGTTATATTGTTTGGTCATATGAACATGTATGCCTATCCATTTGAAAATTTGTAAAGAAAGTGAACTAAATCAAATAATGACTCCAGCTAGATGCATATGACCATAAATCCCAATCACACCATAAATCAACACTCTATAGACTTGCTGCACCACAACGAACATAGTCTTTATTCCTTTCTATATTTAGTAACTCTTCATGTATAAACACAAAAAAGGAATCAATTGACCTATGAATACTAGTGGGAAATATGCTCTACATTGTTGAAAATTTAGAAATTATTTCAAAAGAAAATCAACAAAACATAATTACTCCAATACCTGGATTATGACATCCCACCACTTGACCATGCTATCATCACATGCTGAAAGTAATGAAGTTTTTCCTATGAAGAATACCTCACCAATCCAATAAATGGAGACATCCATTACAAAACTAGTGGTTAAAGGAAATGTTGATCCTTTGAATAGTTCCTTCCATCTTATCTACAATATGCTATTGAATCATATGCATTACAAGGACGGTGGCATAGAGACTGTTGAAATAATATTTCTACAAGTTCTAGTTGGATCGTGAGCTTCCCATTCTTCATAAATGTGTGAAGGATCTAGGGGAACAATAGATGATGGGTATGGTGTTGTCGAAAAAGATTGATTTAAAATTTAATGAGTGTATCTCACCTGTACATGAAGTGACTCATGGAAAAAATGTTAGCACTTTGCTTATCAAAATGGATCAAACATGACAAAATTCAACATAGGAAAATAAGGAAATGTAGGACTCTGTGGATTATATTAGAGTCCATAATCCAACAAACCATGGCAATTTAACAACGCAAAATGAATAAGCATTTGATGAATGCATGGTTAGGTTCTTGAAGAGGAATCTAATCCTTGGGATTTATGAAAATATTTTAGATCTGTGACTGTCATGGAGAAGATTATGGATACTAAATATAAGGTTTCTCTCATATACCTAAAGTTCTTTTGTGCAGAATCCGAAAACACCTAAATCTAGCAACATAATTAATATTGAGCTGACAAAAAGAGATTCCTTTGACATTTTTTACTCATGCCAATAGTTTTAATTTTTGAGCTCATATTTAAATAAATGGATGCATATGCAACTTAATTCTTGTGACAAGAAGACAACAATTGTTTATTGTTTTTATTTTCCGAGTCTTAATCCTAGAGTTCAAGTTTTCCAACCCAAGGCCAGTATTTAGTCCATCACTTCTCTAAGCCATGTCTAGTTCTCAATGTCATTTTGTAATGACAAAAAAATAGTATGAATGAATTTAGGTTCCCATGTTCAAATTTTAGGGGTCAAATCACTTAAGATCCATCGGTATGTATCATATGAAATATAGAAAAATGAAGACAAGTCACTTGGTAGAAAAGATATCGAGGAAGAAAAATGTTACACTTTTTAGTTGCATGGATTTGTTGGAGGATTTTGAGGTTCTCATGCATCCCACAAGAGGTGTTATCCCAATGTGACACCACCGTTATCCCATAACCTAAAATGTAATGGAATTTTTTTTAAGGTTATTCAAAGTAAATTTTTGGGGAATCCAACATTCCACCTCAAAACATAGGAGCAAAGAAATCATGGAGTGTAGTTTCTAAGTTAAGTTGGTTCAAGAAGTAGAGTTTAAATGAATGTTTTTGTTAGTTTGTGAGAGTGGGTATTATTGGGATTGAACCTAACACCAAAGAATGTACACAAGTCTAAAATGAAAAATATTTCACGCCGATGCATCAGATCAATATCTAGAACAATGTTGCAAATATCTTCAATTTCTCCCAATATTTCCAAAACTTTATTGAGCTTTAAAGTTTTCTATTGTTCTTGATGTTTTTGGTATTTTCTGTGTTTTTCAGTTCCAAAATTATGCTTGCTGATATTTTCTAAGTTTTTCAAGTCCAAGTTTATGCCTACTAATATTTTCCCCGACATTTTCCCTAATATTTCCAATATGTGTATATCTGGGCTGTCAGTGATATATCCCAAGATGAAAATTGCAACAATGATCTAGAAAAATATTTGTAGCTAGGGATGCAATTTGGTAAGGGTGGTTGAAAATTGAAAAATGGGTTTGAATCCATTTTGGAAAGCATTTATCTTTCAAGAGAAACTAGAGAAAAAAATCCAAATATGTGGAGAGGTGCACAATGTGAAATATTGAAGCCCTGTGACCTTCTTTCTCACCAAGAATCTGTTTCGAGTGCCTCTGTGCACTTCATAAACACTTGTCAGGTTGTTTCAACAGATAGATTTTTCAAAGAAGAATTTTCTTGTTTTGGAACAACTCCAAACTTTTTGGTTTAATGATGAACCTAACAATGTAGAAATGTCAAGGATGTCAAAAGACCCCTGCCTAACTTGTAGAACATTTACATAGTCTATATTCTTGCCTCTAGTGATTGTTTTTCGCCTCTATGTATTGTAGTCATCATCATCAACTAAATGTATGTGTGTGCAAATGCATAAATACCCAATACACAACTCAATCAAACAAAAGAAAACATATTTATACCTTGATTTTTGGATCTTCACACTGTCTTCCTATGCTTTACCTTTCAAAACATCATTCAACATACTTCATTTTTTGTCTTGTTGCAATAGTTTCATGTTAGGACCCATCAAATATATTTATGTTTGTTTATGAAAATAACAAAAACAATCTAAATAAATACAATTCTATTACAATGTAAATTACAATACTATTCAACTATTCAAGTAAATTAATTGTTAAGAATATATCACTTGATAAAACATGGATAGCCAAAAATACTATGTATATAAGGCCATCGATCTAATCAAAACTCCATTTCTTGCCTCTTAACTATGGAAATGTTTCTCAACGCTATTTGTAACAAGTTCCAAAGGAGGAGTAAAATAGCAATAGTGAAAATTACACAGTAAAAATATAGAAATAGATGTTTTTTAATGTATTCTTCCATACCATTCATTGAGCTCCTCTCTGTTTCGAGAATAATTTAATATTATCTACTAAACAGGACCAACCATGTGAAGGTGGAAGCTCTTATGGCCCCTACCCCCCCTCACATCACTCTCAACTCCCCAAACCCAATGCCCATACTTGCAAATAACAATTTCTTTCACTATTTCACAAAGCAAATAACAATGCATCTATAATGCAAATTATTTCACTCAATAGTTGAAAAATGCTTTCATTAAATCATTCTTTAAAACATTCATTAAACCATTCAATCATTCAATAGCTGAAAAAACCATTCATTAACTCATTCATTAAAACATTAATTTAGTCAATGGCAAGAAAAAGAAATCAGTAAACAATTCAGTAAAGCATCATTCATAAAAGACTGATATTGTGCTATGCTTTCAAAAATATATTTCAAATTTACAAAAAGTTTTAGAGAGATGGATTTATAAAAGGCCTATGCGGATATTCTGTGGCCTTGGAGTCCTGTGTTTCCAAAATTTTCAATTCACCCCATTGCAAAGTCAGACCCTTCTTTGAGAGCCTGTCTGCCTCCTTATTTCGCTCCCTATAAACATGAGTGAAAGAGATTGATTCAAATAATGAGAGAGAATGGGTTGTCTCTTCAAATAATGCATCTAGAGAAGCAGTTCTACATTTCTGTATCTTATTCATCCAGTTTATAACCACCATTGAGTCACGATATACTTGTAACTGTCTGCAATTTCTTTCATTGGAAAAACAGAGAAGTAATTTCAATGTCATGAGTTCTGCATAGCTGTTGGTTCCAGTTCCCACGCCCAAAGAAATTTGAAAAAAATGACTTTGATTTAGATATAAGCATGCACCTCCTGAGTTTGTGCACCAAATGCTTGTTTTCTTCCATCCAATTGCTAGACCTCCAGAGTGGCCGATGGCACTTTGTGCTGTGAAAGAGTATTGTGGAAGAAGTGATGTTAAACTAGTTTCAACTTCCAGCTCTGGACCCATTGTTTCTTGTGGAAGGATGACTTCTGGTGATAGAAACTCCATCATCCTTTTTAGGGCAAGCTTTTTCTGGGTGCTTTCCAGATCCTTGTAGTTTAGGGAGACAAATTTCATTTGGGCACCCCATCTGGGGTTTGTACTGCTCTAAGCGCCCCGAAAATGGTTGTTTGTCTGCCACTTGCCTGATCCCTGAGCGCCATGCTCTGGGCCATAGAGAGGTGAGATGGTCTTCCTCTCCCTTTCCCTTTGGATGTGATCCTGGCATTTACCCCTAGTCCTTTTGTAGGGATTTTTGGTTTTTGAGGGATTGGAACGTCCCTTGAACGAAGGTGGAAATGGATAGAGGAGGACTGAGTGGGAGACTCATTTGTTATGGTGGAAGGTGTGGGCGAGTCATTCAAATATAAATCATTCAATTGATTGCTAAGGGAAGAAGTGTTAATACCCGGTGGGGGAGACGCGATCGGACGTTGTTCCGTCTGTTGAGGAGGCCCTTCTGTTGCTACTGCTCCCGCTCTTTTTGGTTGATCCAATGGTTTTTCCGTGCCCTCCAACATGAGAGGATTTTCATCCGAAGCTGTTTTCAGATCAATTTCTTTGGAGCTCAAGGCCTTTGTTCGCCTAACCCACTTCCTTCTTCCAGTTGTTGAGGGAACAAAGTTTGGGAAGTTTATTTCCAAATGTATTGTTTCATGATATTTGTGGCATCGAAACGGGAGCCCTTCATAGTCCAACAGCTGTCTTTTTTGCTTGTTTTTCCATACAAAATTAAAGGCTTCCGGAAGACTGGTTCTGATGTTCAAAGAGACTAGGATCCTGGCTACCTTTTTTATTTCCATCTGCTGAAACGAGAGGTCTGCTTCCATGAAAGTCCCCAGCTCATTCCAGATTTCACTAAGCCAGGTCGGGTTCCATAATTCCAATGGTAGTCCTGGCAGGCGAACCTAGACTAGTATTGTATCCAGTTTATCTATTTTCACATCGAACAAGGAGGTCCACTGCTTTAGCTGAAACGGGGTTTTCCCATATATCCAGACTCTGCTACATATGAGGTCTGCATCCTCTCTGCATTTTAATCGGAAGCTGAACCATCCCTTTGCAAGTGAATTAATAACTGGGCCTTCACCTTGAAGCCCTGTCCAATTTTTCCTGGCCCATTCCTTCATTTTCCCCAGGGTGGGGTTTCTTCCTCTAATTTTCCTGAGTAGGGTTAATCCATCCATCTCCATTGCTTCTTCCATGGTGCACTAGACTTCACAATTTACATTAAAATCTCTTCTAGAGGGATTTAAACACTGATTATTTTGTTTCCTGGAGTTCAATTATTCGACGACTTCTCCTGTGCGTGCTCCTTGTGAAACTGAAGGATTGATTTCCCTATTTGGGGTTCCTTGTGGCTTCGCTTGGGGAAGTTTGATGAAAACGGTTGGTCTAGCTGTGCTCTGAGGTTGGAATAATGAGTACGAGCCTCCTCTCAAGACCGGGTTCAATGGCCGTGCTGCAAACACACCTAGCAGCTCTTCATCTGGCGAAGAAACTAGAACCCTGCTCTCTTCATCTGGTGGAGAAACCGGAACCCTGCTCTCGCTTCCAGCTGTCAAATTTTCCAGCGTGTTCTACACTATGTCCAGGAACGGTATACCAGTAAATTCTGTTGAGGAGAAGATGTTGAGATCTTGATGCCACGATTCAACAATGTTGTCTGCCATGTCTACCAGACCTACTCCCAATTCACAAAAACCTCCAAATTGAACAGACTGTCCAAAATGAAAATGAGTCATTTCTTATTATATAGTATTATCTATTATATTTTTTTTTATAAACTGCTCGTCGGATAGTCGACGCATCAGTGTCAAATAACCGCTAGTTTTGCTTTCGCAGACATCGACAAACTGCCCTGGTAGTGTCGGTTCCCCATCGGACATCCGACGCGTTAGTGTCAGATAACTGCAAGTGTTGCTTTCATAAACGTCGAAGATACGACCTTGGTAGTGTTGGTTCCCCGACACTACCAAGGTTGGAAATCTAACTCACTTGTGCTGGATATTCGATGGCTCTATAAATATTATGTTATCAGCAGTTTGATGATTGATTGCTACCCGACACATCCATGCGAAATGTCAGACGACGTCGGATTCTGTCGTCGGATTTTGGGTTCAAATCTTGTTGTGCATGAAGTTGAAAACCCGTACCTAGTTGATCAACAATAAAGATGTACTAATCAATAGGTTATTACATATATGAAGTAGCAATACATGAACAAAAAATATTATCCAGGAACTCGTTACTAACCCAAGAGGTGACCATTTGTATTTTTTTTATTTCATTCACTCCACTGATATCATACATGACATATTTGAATGACTGCAAGTTCACTTCATGTCTCCCAATTTCATGCTCATCGGTCACATGTATGCATTTGTCCAAAAATGTCATTCCACCACACCTTGGGCGTGTCCCATCTACGCAATGCCTTTGATCAAATGTGCAACCTTCTGTTCTTCTACACAAATGCTATGAATAAAGTCTCTAGATGATGCTGATGGCAATGTAGTTGAGCATTCCTGCGCAAGAGTGTTATGCAATACACACAATATATGTATATATGTGTCATAATAATAATCATACTCAATGTGATATCAAAAATAACATGTGTTACGAGTTGTGTTTATTTTAACATACCATGGTTTGCATTTCTCGAAGGATCTTTGGCCCAAGTTAAGTTCATTATTTTCATGCCTAAATCTCTCATATAATAATATTTGTATCATGACAAGAAAATGTTTAATGTGGGCCTCACGATCCCTTGAACCACATCTCAACTTTAGTACATCTTTTTGGTTGGATGAAGGTTTACTATTGTCACACCAAAACTCCTGCACCAATCCCTTTACTGCATCAATGAGCTTCATATTGGAGTGTGGAAACCCGCCAATGAAAGCACAGCCATGTGTTCGACCAGAGTCAAGTTGTTCTCTTCTAGAACAATACCTACAGAGTGTTTTGATATCCAAGCCTACAAGTTTGGATGTAGGCTTAAGAAGTCGAAGGGCCCTAATGCTTTTGTTCACGACTAATTGTGACAACACATGACGAGTCGCATTGTGATCCTTTGAACGAGATTTATTTCTAATAGTACTAAATGTATTTACTAAACTACTAACAATATGACAACTTGGTTCAGAACTCCTTATCATCTTTTACACCTAACAACAGTCATAGACCTACATTTTAATAACAATATAAATAGTCTACATTTATCTCCATCACATTTAGAATCAAAATAGTTGACAAGTATCTGTTGAGTTTTATATGCAATACTGCATTCAGACAGCATACCTTCAAGTGAACCAATGATACTTTCATCAATCTGTATACGTTTAACCTTTGATGCTCCTCAAATGCAAGAAAAAAATGGTGGAGATGGTCTATGGTTCTCTTCAATAGGAGACTCATCAAGCTTGCTTTCTTTCTTGCTCAAGTGTGTCTAGATACTAAAGTTAGGGAGAAGATTGGGAGGAATGTTGCCTTTGCTAGCTCATGAATTGCAAGAAAAACAATGGTAGAGATGCTCTATGGTTCTCCTCAATGGGAGACTCCCCAATATTAGTTTCTTTCTTTCTCAATTGTGTCTAGATACTCAAGTTAGGGGGAATATTGGGAGGAATGTTGCCATTTCTATCTCCTTAATTGCAAGAAAAGTAATGATAGAGATCCTCTATGGGAGATTCCCCAATCTTGGTTTCTTTCTTGCTCAATTAGTTTCATTCTTGCTTGCTCCTCAATGTATACCATGGTCCAAACAATCCTTAGACCCTTATGATGGAGATGTTATATGTCAAAATCAAAATTTTTTGTGATAATCTGGCGAAGAAGAGAATGAACGCACTCTCTGCAACCTGAAATTGCGCGCGGACTATGAAACATGTTTGAAATCTAATAGAGTGTTTATCGGATAGGGACTGTTGTTGTTTATACTGAGAAATAATGCACATGCGCTATTATTCACAAAAACACGTGCACATTTTTACCATATATAATGTCATTTGGAGAATTTTGAGGTAACAAATGAGCCTCATAAGAGATATATTAAAATATTATGAACTAGGCATTTTATGGGGAAGGCATACTTGACAACTCACATTTCCACTACATCAAATGTACAATTTAGATAACCATGATTGAGTTACATACTAGAAACAAAAATAATAATAAAACGTTATATTGAAGTGACTAAAACTTTAATTTTAATTTCCAAAAAATGTGTAGTACTTGAATGCATTCATGTCCTTGAACTTGGAGATCATTTTTAATAATAAAATATAAACACAATGAAAAGACAATCAAATATGTTTTAATAATAAAATATAGAAACAATGAAAATACAATCAAATAAATTTTAAGTAACAAA
>LPNX011030393.1:37679-58204 GCA_001517045.1 Pseudotsuga menziesii | reverse complement strand
TGTATGTATGTATGTAATTTTTTTATTATCTAAATTACTTATTTTCTTATTAAATCAATTTATGTGTTTTTATAATAGAATTACTTTAGTTAAATTCCCATAAAATAGGATGTTTATGATTTGTATAAAAAAATATTCTAAAACAAATTTTACTAATTACAATTGTTTTTAATTTTAGTAATTTTTTCTATGTTATAAATATAATATCATTATCGATGATGATGATTAACGTCCACTGAGACCAAATTTGGTCTATTGAACCTTAAGAAGGAAAATACTTGGCTTACTTTAAAATCTTGTTCCTGTACTCAAAAAACTTGCAAAGAAGCTTTCCAAGCTCACTATAGTTTTGACAAGTTAGGAGGTTATAAATGTTTGTATCGTAGAAAATACTATGAAACTCAGATCTAATGTGGGTGTAAGAAAGACACTCTAAGAGAAAGTGATTTTCATCGTCAAGACTCATAGACTCACACAGATGGCAAACCCTTTTCGCCCATGGAGTTTTAGGAATAGACCAACGCCTTGTTTTTCTATGGAGTTCATGAGAGTTTGTTCCAATCTTGGCTATATAAATTTTATTCCGTGAGCTAGTTACTACCGAGAGATACTTCTGATCCTCCAAGTTAGGATTAATCACGAATTAATGACCTCCTTACAGTATCTTAATTTTATCTTAACCGCTAAATTTTCCTCACATCATAAAATATCTTTAAACTTAGAACTAATGATATTTTTGACATTGCGAATGTTCTGCAAAATGTAATTTTCATTAATGCCCCAATGGTTTAACCAAGCCATGGTATCTTTACACCAACACTACTTTAGGTGTAGTTGGTTTTGACTTGAGTTTACAGCAGTTTTAGGAAGTCTCTTGTTTCCCATGTTATTTATATTATGCTTTTAAATTGGATACCTAGTCATATCAATGCTCTCAATGGAGGAAAGACCCACTTCTATGAGGAGAATAGGATAAGGCGTATTGCTTTTAATTTTGAGGTTATAAGTTATAAACCGCTTATGGATTTGTTCAATCTTCCTCCAAGATTCTCTAGAAATGTTGCACCCCCATACTTCACAACCATACAACAATTTCAAAGAGGAACTTATTTTTATCCCACACGACTAGATTGGTTGATTTACGATTATTTTCAAGACCAAAATAAGTTTTCCACCCTCCATTAATATTTTTCTCAATGCTATAGTTCCAATTGAGCTTGTGATGAATATCAATTCTAAGATACTTGTAAGAAGTCACTTCCTCTATATTTCTATTATCATAAATCAAATTTGCATAGGTGTATTTTCTTAGATTTTATAATCATGTTTTTTGTCTTGTCGGTGTTAACAGTCATACCCATGTTAGAGCAAAAATGTTTAAGAATTATTAACTACTTATCGAGATCAGAAGGACACCTTGCCATAAGAACAATATCATCAACATAAAGTAGGAGGATGATAACTACCCCAGCTAAGATTGTACCGAGGAAACATGTTTCTTCTAAAAGCTTTTCTAACGTATCAATGTAAATGCCAACAAGGGTAGGGGAGAGGGGGAAACCTTGTTTAACTCCAATATTACAATTTATAGTTGTTGTCCACCCCTCATTATTATTAAACTTGGAAATGCCTATTTTGTATAACCTTATCACGGCAGTTCTCAACTCAAAAGGAACCTTAACCTCCTCTAACCTATTCCATAATTTATTTCTAGGCACTGTATCAAAATCTTTTCTAAAATCCACAAAGCAACAAAATATGTCAGAATTATTATTACGACATTCCTCTCCAATGATCCTAAGCGTAAATAGGTGGTCCATGGTTGAATGATTCCTTCTAAAACCTGCTTGGCCTTTAGCCCAATTACCTTCCATTTCTAGCCATCCATTGACCTTCTTTTCTAAGATAATACCATATAACTTAGCTAAGAGAGGGCTAATCATAATAGTCCAATAATTAGAGGGATCATTTTTATCGCCACTTTTGAAAATATGAATAATGAAGCTTTGAGTCCAAGTTGTAGGAAAACCTTACATGACCACTATCTTAAAGAGTTTATGGATGTCCGAGCTGAGAACATGCCCTCCAATTTTTAAGATTTTGCTTGGTAGCCTTCAATGTCTTTGGCTTTTCTATTTGCTAAGCGCTTAACCCCAAAATCTATGTCTTCTAACAAGAAAATTTCTTTTGTTATAAGAAGGGTTTGAATGTTATCTCTGATAACAAAGGATTCATAAATCATTTTAATATATGAATTCCAATCTTTTAAAGTAATTTTATTGTGTTCTTTTGTTTTGCGAGTTAGAATTTGCCTCCAGAATTTCTTAGGAGCCACCTTGGAAAAGTGTAGGATATTTTCCTAACTTGTACTTAGATAATGTATTTTTTTCTTTTATTTAAGGCTTTGTAGTGATTTATCTTGTCCATTTTTATCGAATATGTAGTATCTTGCTTAATTTATTTTCTCGCATCTTTACACTATTTATCATACCAAGGAGTGGTTCTATTATTGCTCATTTTAGTCTAGACTTAAATAGAGAACTTGTTAATGGATGACGAGAGGGTTGTAACAAAATTATGGTAGATATTTTCTATATTCTTCATGCTAAATAAAGGAACCAGTCCATTTTTTAGATTATCGAGAAAAATGTCAGCTTTATTTTTATCGAAGATCAGGTGCTTTTGGCAATGATAGTTTTCCTCCTTGGGATCGTTATACATGGAAATATTGACAATTATAATTAAAGGTCTATGATCAGAGTCAGGTTCATTGTCATTGAAGATGTTGAAATCTATTAATTTGTTGTATATAGGACATCAGATATAACATAATCTACCACACTATTTCCAACCCCATGGATACAAGTCATCTGGATAGAGTTTGACCATTTTGTGAGACCATTGCAAATTATAAGATATCGAGCACTATGAAATTTGACCAACCCATACCCGAATAAATTTTCATCTAGATCTGCATAACATCTTTTGTATCTATTAGGTAGCTCAAGGTATTCGTCTAACCAAAAAGGATTTAGGTTGGAATAGTTGCTTAAAAGAATAGCTTGGTTACCAGAAGTTCGATCATTCACGTCACCCATCAAAAGGATATTTCCTTCCTTCCTTAAACAAGAAATATAATGTTCTAAATGATCATAAGTATAATTTTTATCTAAATTGGTTTTTTTTATAGAAGTTGGAGTTAATAGGGGAAAAATAACAAATGGCTATGTATGTCTTTTCATCATTAATGTATGTGATCTCTATCCAAATAAATTGGTTGTAAGGGTCTTTCTTATAAAGCCTAACATGTGGGGATATGTTCTTCCTAATGTAACAAGCTATACCCCCAATGACTCTACGACATGAATGTTTATTCTATATTTACCATAGGACATATCCGTCTATATTAAGGACCTTGGACTCCTCATTTTCCCAAGTTTCAACCAATAATATATAATATCAATTTTGTTCACGATCCAACTTAACTTAGGGCCTTTAATCAATGGAAATCCTCGACTAGCAACAGTTCCAGGATAAGATTCTCAGTGTGTCAAATTTCTATTTATTACTATCCTTTTGGTTTCTATCTCTAATAACAGCTTTCATGTTTCCGATTAATGCTAATTTTCCCTCCTTCCTAACTTCTTTTACCTTTTGGACCTCCTTTCTTAATTCTGCCTAATCCTCTGGAATGAGGTCTTCATTTATAAATATTCCTGAGCCTTTTAAACTTGATGTCTTACTGAGTATGTTGTATTTTTGTTCAGTAGAGATAACCTTAACACGTATTAGTATTTCTTTATTCTCAATTATTTTTCCCTATCTGTTTGCTTCTATGAGACCGATAGTTTCAATCTGTAACCTATTGTGAAGTTTTATCTTGACAATGGCTAAGGTATCCTCTTCTTCCTCCTCTTTTAAACAAAAAAATATTATGAGGTTTAAAGCTCTTTTGTTACGCTTATGGTCTAAGGATATGAGCTTATTCATTTCCTTTTGATGTAACTACCTTTTGAATTATAATAAAAGTATAATATTTAATGTTATTAATATTTTTTTATAATGATTATTAATATTTTATTTTATAATATATATATATATATATATATATATATAGTATTTTTATAAAAAAAATGATAATGTATTTTTGTTATTATTTGATAATAATAGTTATTAATATTGAATAATTGTGTCTTTTATATGAGATTTAATTTTTATATAAAATTTAAAAGTTGTATATAAAATTTATTTTTAACATAATGTATATACTATTAATGAAACGAAATTCATTTCTACAAATGATATGTTTTATAATTTTAGTTTATCACAATTTAAAATAAAAATCTATTTTTTATTTTATTTTTAAATTAAAAACATGAACAAACAACAATGAAATAACCCTACCCTATGAAACATAAATGAAATAACTCTATTTTATGTCCCATTAACTAGCAACAAGGATATAAATTTGAAAATCAATACGAGAATCAAAACCATTATATCCCCAGAATCAATACAACCTTGTAACCTTATGGGCCCAACGAAATTCCATATATCAAAATTTGATAAATAAGAATTGTCCCACTGAAATAGTAGAGCAGGTGAAGAAATAACAAAGCCCGTGAAGAGGGGAAAGGCATTGGATAATTTTTTTGGAAGGGATTAGCCACAACAGTTGGATGGGGAGAGGCACAGCGTAGCCATCTATATAGGAACACCGTATATTTGGGGAGTTGTGGCACACAACAATAGAGATTCACTTCCTTTGATGTGTTCTCTCTTAGTTTTCAAACTTCCGCGAATCAAATATCACCCCAACTAAATATTGTGATCAAATTCTCACCAACGCCACTTGGATCACTCACATCCTGCCCAAACCTACTTTGGCCATTTTCCATGCCACCTCGTGAATGTGGGCCTTCCACCACATGGTCATCTGCATCTAGGCTTGGGTTATTAATTATTATTAACTAAAATTTTAATAAATCCTTTTATCTTATTCTCCATATAATCACCCATAGTCACTATTTTTTTACTCAATCTTGAGTTATTAATTATTACTAGCAACAACCATACTAATAAAATTAATATGTTTGGAATACGTCGAAAGGTATATATTTGATACATTGATAGTAATTTTTTTCCTTAAGAATGTGGAAAAAAAACCAATAAAGACCATTCTTGGATCCTTCTTTCAACATAAAACATAAAAAGACCGGTAAAGACCATTCTTGGATCCTTCTTTCAACATAAAACATAAAAAGACCAGTAAAGACCATTCTTGGATGCTACGACTTCATTCTCGATTCAAGTTTTTTGACTAAATGTTCGGGATGTCTCATTGCTATAAAACCTCGATACTCATAGGTGGACTCGGTTAAGGATTTGGTAGGCTTCGACTTCTAATAAAAAATACTCATTTCACATTTTTAGTTTCCATCCAAGGCTTACAGTTTTGAAAAAGGAAATCCCCCAAGTGGTTCAAATTTTGATAAAAATATACTTTGTATGTCGCCATAATGTACGTTAAGAAGTTTACCTCTTACATCCAAAAGTGTTTGTTGTATCACGCTGCTACAATTTTAATAATCACAATAGTAGTCCAAAAATTCAAATGCATTGATGGAGCTATTTTCTACGATTAATTATACCACATACTTCATTCTAAAATCCTAAAATTCGTGATCTTCCTCGTTGTGTTTCTGACTTCCATTAAACAACATTTCATACCATATGACAGTGAGATTAATACTATTAAGAGAAGGTGACCCCATTTTTCTATCACTAACCTAGTTAACACAAACACATAAAATCTTGTTTTTTTGTTTTTGTTTCAATAACTTTATAAACTAGAACAAAAGTGTTTTCAAAAGATTCTAGGTCTATTTTTCCCATATAAATATCATACATCATGTAGCGTTTCAATTTTTTGAATTGAGTTAGGTCTACATAAAATGATATTTGATCAACAAGAATATCACGTCCTCAATCCTAGTATACATTGATTTCCTCGACATCCATAGATATACAGTCCTATAAAAGTAACAATTTAGACTTCACCATTATGCATACATACTCTATCATGAACAAATAGAAAAATATTAAATAAACATAACCAACAAAGACAACAAAATACTCCAAAGATGGCTTCTAAAACTGTACCTGTAAATTCTAGAAACTACGATCAAGAACCCGCTTCAAAGATGGCCACGAAATTGACTAAAACTTTTCCCTACATGAATAATCTTTTGATCTTAGGTTTGATTAATTTATATCCCCAACATATTTATATAGTAAAAAATATTAGGGACATTAGGAGTTTATTAGGAGTTTAGAGGAGTTTATTAGAAATTCCAATGTTACATGACTACATATTGGCTAGACTCCTAGATGCCAAGTACACTTGGACTAAGCCTTAAGTGATTAGAGTTGAAGTTAAGCTAATAGTTGTAAAATCATTGGAGTTAACTTATAGTTGTGCCTAATAGTTATCTAATATAAAGTTGTGATTAGAGTTGAAGTTAAGTAAATCATTCTGGAATAATTAGAGTTGAAGTTAAGTTAATAATTCTAGAATCATTGGAGTTAAGCTAATAGTTGTATATAATAGTTAAGCTAATAGTTAAGTTAATAGTTCTAAAATGATTGGAGTTAAGCTAATAGTTGTATCTAATAATAGAATAGTTAAATATTATTTTTATTTTTTAGAAGTGTCACTAATTGTATTTATCACATGTTAATTAAGATTTCTTTTTTTGAAATTATTAATTATTATTAATTCTTAAGCTATTAAAGTTGAAGTTAAGCTAATAGTTGTAAAATCATTAGAGTTAAAAACTAATAGTTGTACCTAATAGTTATCCAATATAACTTTGATTAAAGTTGAAGTTAAGTTAATAGTTCTAGAATCATTTGGGTTAAGCTAATAGTTCTAGAACCATTGGAGTTAAGCTAATAGTTGTATCTAATAATCTAAAAGTTGAAGATTATTTTTAAATTTTAGAACTATCACTAATTGTACTTATCACATGTTAATTAATATATTTGTTTATTTTGTTTGAAATTATTTATTATTATTTTTGGACAATGTCCATACTTGTCTTATTCTCATTTAATCTTAGACGATGCCCATAGAATCAATGTGGATAGTACACCTGTCTCATTCTTATTAGTAGATGAAAAAACATAAATGGCAATCCACCCCAATTCTAATATATATACGTCAGATAGCCTATCTACATAATTAATTAAATTTTTAATAGTTCCTATCTCAATCTCCATATAATGAGGGCTTCATTTTTAATTTTTAATTTTTAATTTTTAATGATCAACATGTTAGTAATATTGGGGGCTTCATTAGTTCGTATCTTATTTAATGCATTGCTTTATCATCGTGTATGATTATAGAATTGTAACAATGGCGGTTAATGTATATTTATTATTATTAAAATTTATTTTTTATATTTTAAATATTATTTTCAAAATTATTAACTATTAATTGGTTAATAATAAAAATATTTTATTAATAACTTAATTTTTATAATAAATAACTATTTTTTAATTTTATTGTACATGCAATGTGTCGATTATTATTAATATTCACTAATATATATAATACAATTATGAAGATATTAAATTTTATTTTTAATTTTTTCAATAGTGTACTACTACCACATAGAAAGAGAAATGCCAACCTGATCTACAATACTACCAAAGAAATGTGTCAGCGTCGTATACAATACTACCAGATATTCAATATAGGATTGCTCCTTCATTCTTCTTATATTATGGAGATTGTAATACCTATACAAAGCTTTTAAAAATTACTTAAAATTATTATGGAGATACAAGATATTACGATTATAATTTGTTTTGTTTTATTAGTTTTATTTATAATAAACAAATGCTAAAACATAATTTTGTTTTGTCACTTAATTGTGAAGGTAGCTTGTGATTGTTAAACAAATGCTAAAATATATAATTTATATTCATTGTCTTTCTTAAGGTTGGATAGACCAAAGTTGGTCTCACTAGATGTTAATCATCATCATCAAAACAAATACTATTTAATAATAATGATATGAAAAGGCAAAAATAAATTGTTACTCCTTTTTTTAACCACCATTTCAAATCTTAATCAAGATGCATTTAAGCATAACAATATACGACAACCATGAAATGAATTATTGTTGTACACTTGTTAAACTTGGTTTAATCTTGTTGATGCGCTCAAGCAAATCCAAAATTTGAGATAATATCTAATTGCCTACACACACATATATATATAACACCTTTTAGAACAATATATGACCACTATGAATTTGTGTTAATATTTTTTTGTTTTACTAATGCATCAAGTATTTTTATGTGTCTTATGAATAGTATATTCAAATACTATTTGGATACATTTGTATTGATTGTTTTTAGATGATATGCTTATGTATTCTAAAAATAAACAAGAGAATAGAGTACATCTTTTAATAGTCTTACAGATATTAAGATAACATTAACTTTATGCCAATTTTAGTAAATATGACTTTTATTTAGAAGAAGGGATAGTAGTGGATCCTCACAAAATGTTATGCAACCAAGTCTCAGAAATAGAATGAAAAGAGTAGAAATAGACCAAAAGAGAATAATGCACACCTTAAAATTGAAGAACAAAGATAAATAACAATCTTGTTTGAGGGAGGAATCTCCTTACACAATGTACCATGTACCCAACACAAGACAATATACAATGCTTGCTAAAATGAAAATATATCCTTCCTATATACAGGAGACATCTAGGTGTACAATAAAAACTAATGGACCCAAGCCTACATCAATAATATGTAATACACCACCATATAGAGGGTAAAGTGCCACACTGTAGGGGGAACTGTGCCCAACATTTAGGGATTAACATGCCCCTCCCCTTAAGACAAGCATTGTCCTCAACACTTGGGTAGTTGTGTACGCATGTGTATGGAGGCATCGTCTTTATATGTCGAATCTGCAACTGTTAAGTTCTTCCACTTAACGAGGTACTTAATAATAGTTTGATTTTGTAGTTGATTGGTCATTGTTTCAATGAGTTTTTTAAGTTACCATATGATTTTTCCTTATTCAAAACTCGTTTGATTGTGATGTTGATCTACCTGTTGTTTCATCATGATTTTGTACATCTTCATTATTTGGGGACTGCTTGTCTATGCTCTATGCAATCTACCACTGCTTGAACTCATTAGAGGAAATTTGGAGTCTAAAATAGGCCTTATAAGAAAACGAGCCAACAATAAATTCTTGTGAGTTGAAATTCAAGAACCAATAGAATTTCAATAAAATGAGTCAACCATAATGGTTGACTTATATTTGTCATCGTCATGTTTTTTCAGGTATTTCTTGTTTTTGCGGTAGCAAGGTCAATCAAAAGTGTGCAGTGTGGGTACTTGTTGGATGTGGAATTTAATTCCGCATCCAACGGACCCTCATGCTCTAAATTTGAGTAAAAACACAAGAAGATATGTAGAAAATATGAACAAAAAAATAGTTTTTATCTTTCTTCTTCCAAAATTAATAAATATTATTTTATTATTTTAACTATTATATTATTATTTTCCTTAGGAGGCCCATTTTAGACCTCAATTTTTCTCTAATGATAGGTTTTTCTTCTTCAAACCTTGATTGGAAGATTGTTTTATGGATGAATTAGACTAAGATAAATTTAAAATGTCATCATCTATAGGTCTGAAACTTTGGCTTGTGGTGGCCTGATGTGTCCTCTATTCGATGCTATAGGTCTGACCTAATATGGATGCTCCAGTAAAACTATTTTTCAATTATCTCAACACTTATTTTTTTGACCTATCCATAAGAGAGAAGTTGTACGGTATGCCAAGTGTCCAATATTTCAAATTTGACTCTGAAAAATCTACCACATATACTATGGCCAGTCTTTTTTTTTATGCAATAGGTCTCACTCAATTTGGATATCGAATGTTCCAGACTCTAACAAGTTTCCCTAGAACACATTTTTTCAAACCCTCGTTGAAACATTGTTTTATGGACGACTTGAAACTAAGGTAAAATTGGAATTTCAGCTCCTCTAGGTCTAAAACTTCAACCTGTTGTATCATGATGTGTCCATTTTTCGATGCCATAGGTTTGGACTAATTTGGATCCGCCAATAAAATTTTATTCCAATATCCCAAAACTTCTTATTTTTGGCCTATTGAGAAGAGCAAACTTGTACGGTGTGCTATGTGTCCAATACTTCGTTTCTGCAGCTGAAAATCCTACCACAAATACCCTATTCCATCTTCTTTCTTATGAAACAAGTCTCAATCAATTTGGATCTTGGATTCCTTATATATGACCTTTTCCCCTAGCCTAAATTATTTTAGACTAGGTTTTGGACTAGTCAAAATCCCTAGGTTCCTCCACATATATTTCCAACATTGTAGAGGATCGGGGTCTGAATTTAGGAATGGAGATATCCCTGCTTGTTTTAGAAGTGGTAATTTAACCTAGATATCTAATTCCTTGTATAAAAAAATTTGTATCAAAAATTCCAAGATGACTCATTTTGTAGAAGCGAGTCACAAGGAAAGAGCTCGAATACCAAATGTTATGCAACCAAGTCCCGGAAATAACTAAAAAAGATAAGAAATAAATCAAAAGAGAATAACCCATTCGTTAATAATGAATAATGGATATAAATTACTATCCTCTTCGAGGGAGGACCCTCCTTACACAATGTATTGTTTACCCAAGACAAGACAATATACAATGCTCACTAAAATGAAAATATCTCCTTCCTATATATAGGATACATAGGTGTACAATAGCAACTAATAGACCGAAGCCTATATCAGTAATATGTAATACACCACCATATAGAGGATAAAGTGACACACTATAAGGGGGACTATGCCCAACATTTAGGGCTAAACATAAAAATGAGAGATATTATGAACTAATATAGTCCTAAAAATGTAACCAATATAATATCTTTCATGGGGATTTCTAGTTACTATAGGATATTTGTATAAGGATTCTCGAGGTTATCCTATCCTATAACCTCTTTGCAAAAAATATCAGCAAAATTTATTTGGTCAGAAAAAATATGAAAGAAGTTTTGAAAAGCTAAAGCATCTTCTTACCATTTCACCTATACTAAAAAGTGTGGAGCCCTATAAGGACTTCATAATCTACACTAATGCATGCATAGAAGGATTAGGGGGGAGTACTTTTACAAAAAAATCGCGTACTGTGTTATGATTCTTGGAAATAAAAAGATAATGAAAGAAGTTACGCAACGAATTATTTAGAACCAACTGCAATAATTCATTCATTGAAAATGTGGTGTCGTTATCTGGTAGGGAGAAGGTGTGTACTTACATATCATATTGAGTAAAAATATCCATTTTACCAACCTCACTTAAATGCTATACAAGCTATATGGTTAACATTTTTAGTGACTTTGATTTTGAGATTGAAAATATTAAATGAAAGATAAATAAAGTAGTAGATGCTCTCAGCAGGAGTGTACAAATGATTCATAAGGAAACCAACAACACATGTTAGTTTGATTAGCAACTCAAATTCAAAGAATCCTTGAAGAGTGATGAGCACTTTCTCCAAATAAGGATTGGGTTGCCGATCATCAATCAATTGTGGTTGAAGTTGAAGGTAATATTGTTAAGCGATCTGTTTCTATTTTGATTGACCCTAGATCTACTCATAGTTATATCATTCCTAAAATTGTTGAGATTTCTACTTTTAAGAAATTAAAGCATAGTGAATCATGGTTACTTCAAATAGCCACTGGAACCAAGAGAAAAGTTAGTGAAATTGTAGAGAAATGTCCATTAGATATGGATGGGTCTTTCACTTATGCAAACCTGAATGTTCTGGCCCTTGGCTCCTATGATATTCTCATTGGAATGGACTAGTTAGAAGCACACAAGGTTAACCTTGACTGCTACAACAAGACATTTGAATGCATGGATGAAGAAGGAAACCAAAGGGTTGTAAGAGGCATTCCAAAGGCAATTTATGTTAGTAAGGTTTTAGCAATGCAGTTGAAGAAGTTTTGTAGGAAAGGTTGTCGATTGTAGGCAGCCAATGTTTTGGAGGAAACGGAAAATGAAACTCCTAAGTTGAAGGACTATCATGTATTGAAAGAATTCAAGGATATTTTTCCTGATGAGATTTCGGGACATCCTCCAAAGAGAGACATTGATTTTACAATTGACCTTGTGTCAGGAGCCGCACGAGTGTCCAAGACACCCTACAGGATGAGCACACCAGAATTTCCAGAGCTGAAATGTAGATACAAGAGTTGTTGGAAAAGAAATATATCAAGCCGAGTGTGTCCGCATGGGAAGCGCCACTTCTATTTGTGAAAAAATAAAGATGGGAAACTTTGGTTATGTATTGACTACAGGTAGTTGAACAAAGTTACTGTGAATAATAAATACCCATTACCTTGAATTGATGACCTTTTTGATCAAATGAGAGGAGCAAAGGTATTTTCAAAAATTGACTTGAGGTCTGGTTACCATTAGATAAGAATCAAAGAGGAAGATATTCATAAGACAACCTCTAGAACAAGGTATGGGAACTATGAGTTTTTGGTGGTACCATTTGGTCTCACAAATGCACCAACTACATTCATGTGTCTCATGAATAGTGTTTTTAGCAAGTATCTAGACAAGTTTGTTCTTGTCTTCCTAAATGGCATTCTCATTTATTCTAAGAGCGAAGAACATTTGAGAGTGGCGTTGCAATTGTTAAGGGAGCATAATTTGTGTGCAAAGTTGAGAAAATGTGACTTTTATAAAGATAAAATTCATTATTTGGGTCACATTATCCGAGACGAAGGAATATCTGTGGACCCTGAGAAGATTGAGGCCATTATGAATTGGCCAACACCAAGAAATGTTACCGATGTGAGATCCTTTATGGGACTTTCTGGGTACCACAGGTTCATTGAAGGATTCTCCAAGGTCACACATTCAATCACTTCCTTGCAAAATAAGGGGATGAAATTTGAATGGACACCAAGATGTGAGGAAAGCTTCCAACGGTTGAAGAATCTTCTTACAAGTGCACCAATTTTGAAAATTGCAGACTGAGAAAAATACTTTGTGGTGTGTACCGATGCATGCAATCAAGGACTTGGAGGATTTATTATTCAAGACAACCACGTGGTATGCTATGAGTGAAGAAAGTTGAAGGAGCATTAGAAGAACTTTGCTACTCATGATTTATAACTTACAACCATAGTACATGCTCTAAAGATGTGGATGCATTACTTAAAGGCAAGGAAATTTGAGCTAAGGGCATACCATTGTGGTATGAAATACTTGTTTCATAAACCAAATTTAAATGCTAGGAAAGCTAGATGGTTGGAATTTTTGTGTGAATTTGATTTTGAAATAAAAAACATAAAAGGAAAAGAAAATTAGGTGGCTGATGCACTCAGGCGGAAGGTACATGAAATGCATGAGGCATCTCTTAGTACTTTCCAACCATATTTGAGGTAGTAGATTATTAACCATATTGCTGATGATAAAGTGTACATGCAGATAAAGGACAAGTTGCAGCAACAAAACCTTGAAAGAAAGTACGGAGGATATCAATTGGAAGGAGATGAACTTCTTACTTATAAGAATAGAATTTATATTCCAAATGTGGCATACTTGAGGAGGATTGTTATGGATGAAATCCATCAAGCTCCATATTCTGGTCACCTAGGATATCAGAAAACAATTGCTACAGCCAGAAAGCAGTATTTTTGCTCGGGAATGAAAAAGGACATTGCTGAGTATATTTCTAATTGCCTGAAATGTCAGTAGGTGAAGGTTGAAAATCAACACCCAACAGGTTTGTTGCAACCTTTTCCAATCCCGGAATGGAAATGGGAATTCATTTCCATGGATTTTATTACAGGATTGCCAATGACTATGAGACAACATGAGAGTTCATCATAATTGTGGTGGAAAAGTTAACAAAGGCATCACATTTTATAATGGTCAAGTCCACATATAAAGTCAATGCCATTGCAAATATTTTCATGAATGAAATTTTCGGATTGCATGAATTGCCTAACACAATAATTTCTGACAGGGATACCAAGTTTACTTCAAATTTTTTGAAGGGTCTTTTTGCAGATTTGGGTACAAAGCTTAACTTTAGCACCGCCTACCATCCTCAAACCGATGGAAAAATAGAGAGAGAAAATCAAATGCTTGAATACATGCTTCGCATATATGTAATGGACAAACCATCCAAGTGGGAGGATCATTTACACTTGCTAGAGTTTGCATATAATGATGGGTAGCAAGCATCATTGAGAATGAGTCCATATGAGGCTTTATATGGAAGAAGATGTAGGAAACTAGTGACTTGGGATAATCCAGTGAATAGAATTGTGCTTGGTACATAATTGATTAAGGAAATGGAACAAGACATTGCAAATATCATGAAGAAATTGAAAGCAACCCAAGATAGATAGAAGAGCTATGCAGACAAGCATAGAGTGCATAGGGAGTTAAGTGTTGGGGATCATGTTTATCTTAGAGTGAGGCCAAGCAAAAGTTCCTTGAAGCTTGGGATTTGTGCCAAGTTATCGCCTAGATATTGTGGGCCATTTGAAGTGCTTGAAAGAATAGGGCTAGTTGCATATAGAATTGCATTTCCTACTAGCACTAGAGCTCATAATGTTTTCCATGTCTCTTTGCTTAAGAAATATGTACATGATCCTAACCATGTGATTAATTGGGATATGGTCCAAGTGGAACCTAATGGAGAGTTCCAAACTGAGCCATTGTACATCCTAGACAAGAAGGTAACAGTGCTCTGGAACCGATCCCTAGGACAGGTAAAGGTGCAATGGAAGCACTACGGTCTCAATGAGGCTACATGGAAGATGGAGGATGCCATGAGGGTGGCACATCCATTTCTGTTCAAATTTGAAGAGCACCAGGGACAGTGCTAATGTAAGGGGGAGGGGAATGTAATATCCCAATTTTGACCCTATTGCATTAAAATTGTAAATGATTTCAATATCATTATTAAATCATGGTGAGGAGATCAAGGCGAATTCCTCGCCATCGATTTAGCATTTTATGCATCGACAATTTAAATCGATGCATGCGGTTCTTGTGCTAGCCAGGCACAATATAAATTGAGACATCATGTGAATATGCAATTTAATAAAATACCCACAACTAGCTATGCAATGCAACAAGAGATGGGGGTGTGATTTTCACAAGGAATAGGGAGGGAAATTATTTAAATTCTTGAGCCAATAGTGTTAAGCCAAATGTCAATGAGAGAACCCATAAACTCTCAACTACCTATTTTGACTTATGCACCTAATCATTTAATTCTTGCAATATTTGGTTGAGGCAGTTAATGCATTGGGAATGGAGAGGTATGGCCATAAATTTTGTGTATGGACAAGCCATGAATTCTAGAAAATCATATTTTTTCTTATGGGGAGAAAAAACACCCAGAAATGTGTGCCCAATCCATTCCTCGCCTATGATTTTCACTTCTTCACGTAGCTGGAGCTAGTTGGGGAATTTTCTTCATTTGTTTCTGCATTTTCCTTCATTTTTCCATGGCTGGAAATCCATTTTTGTGTTGCACAGTGGATGGGAAGAGGAGATTCATGATTTGGGGGTATATAGAGGTCATTTATGCCCCTGTAAGGCCCATTAACGTTTTTTGAAATCAAAATTTCTCTCCTAGGTTTGATTCCCCATCTACTATTTCATCTTTGGTTTCCCACGACTTCTGAGACTAATGGAAACCCCGTCTTGGGCATCCCATAGCCAAAACATTTTTCCTTCATACCCATCACTTGTGTTTTGTTGTTATGTGCATCCTTGTTTTGGTCTGAATTGTAAGTAATAATTAAGAGTGGAAGAGTACCAGAATTGGCTTGATAAACCTAGTGAAGAGAGGAACCCCACAAAATATCAAAAGGGGTTGGATACTCTTCTATTCACACCTTGGAGAACACTAGAATGGAAGGTATGTCCTGAGGGATTGTGTAACAGTGAAGGGAATAATTCCTTGTGTCCCATGTGTAGGTATTGTGAAGACCAAGCTAGATAGATCTTGTGGAGGTATCCATATATTTGTGTTTGATCTCTATAGCTTAGAAATTCTTCCTTTCCACTACCTTAGCAGCCTGATAAACGCAATTGTCAATTGGCTTGGCTGAACCTTGGTGTGTATTTGGATGTGTGGGTCTGTTGTTCCCTTTTCCTTGTAGGAATAATGCCCAGCTTGGGGGTGGCAGCTGTGTTGAGAGATTCATGAGCACAAATAGCCTAAGGTTGGGTGGAATGTTGGAGCGACATAGCTAGTTGCTCGGGGCAGCTCATTTTCAAGATAAGTACTCTCTTGTATTAATTATGTAATGTATTGAATTCTCACTAAAGGTTCAAGCAGAGATTTACTTCTGCTGTATTTTCCTGCATTATACATCTGCATATGTCTTTTACTTCCAATGCATTTTTCTTATGTTCATGGGGCTAGATTCCCGGTTATGTTGTTGTGTCCTCTCCATCGCACTAGATTGATGAGAGGGGACGTGAAAATAAGTCCAAACATCGACACAACCCACCTTGACTACCTCGACAGGTTTCGTGCTTGACATGCAACATCTTGACATGTCTTGTCATCACCGAAGACTGTCAAACATCGACAAAATGTCTCTTTCTTTCGGTTGTCTGCAGCGGTTGAACTTCTAAACTGTTATAACTTATTTTGTAAATGAACGTAATGGGTAGTCACCCAAGCTTCTAAGCATTCTATATAAACATGTACATTATATTAACAATCAACAAACCTTAATAGAGAAGAAGTAATAATATAAATTGGTTCGAATTCTTTCATATTGTATGTGCGCATACTTTCTGTAGATATAGTGTGTTTCTTGCTTTACTTGTTCTTTTTATATGCTTCCTCCATAACAATGCTTGACTCATTCAGTCGACTGTTGTCCCCAGCGTGCACTTGGGTACACTTGGATCATGGAGTTTTTTTTTCTTATGATAATTTCCTTTCACTTATCATGCCCCTCCATGGAAGCATCTTGTTGCACTTTCTTCTTGGAACCACTTGGTTGTCCTTTGGTCTTACCTATATTCTCTAGATATTTTAGTTGCACATAGGCCTCATTAATTGTCCTAGTTCTGTAGAGAATCACTTTCTTCCATAAATGGAAATTCATATCACCAAATACTTGAGGAGTACATTTAGGTTTTTGGGAGATATACCTAACATAATGGCCATTTTTCTAAAATCAATAGCATACACATGCACACGTTTCCCACGCTTCGACTAGAAGTAGTACCAATGGATCCATTTGTTCTATTCATTCACTTGATAAGGTAGAATTGGACTTAATGAGGATTTTAAATTCTTCCCACTTGGTTATTGGGAGATCGCCCTCTAGCGTAAGCATATCTATGTGATATTATTGACATGGCCCTCTAAATTCAATCGAGTAAACGAAATAGTTTTCTCTTCTCCATGTTATAAACATGAAATAGAATTCTAATTGATATAATCATTTATTCATCTTATCAACATAAATCTCACTTTAGTAAGGTTTGATGTTCATTGTTACCTCCACTTTAAACAAATATTGTGAACAATTGATGGCATTGGAACTTGATCTCTTGTTCTTAAAGTCTCCATTTTAACTATTTTTATGGCTATTCTCTCTATCTAATATTCTTGTCTAATCTATCTTCTAATTTATAGCTACCTAACTCCCTAAAAGGTCCAAACTGTTTCTCTAGCATTGTGATGAGAATGACCATCTTGTGAGAGATTTCATTGACTTCTACTTCCAACTTCGAAAATATATCCTCTCCTCATCTCATTGATCATTATTATTGTACTCATCTTCCATGACTAGCGTTCTAAGAATTATTCCTCACACCAATAATGGGATCAAGTAACTTCCCACAAAAAAACCCAAAGAAAAACTTATTTGACACCAATATGATTATCAAATTAGAACATGGGTATTACTCTAGAATAGTTCATCATACTATATCTTACAATATTATGAATCTTTTATTATTGATAGGTAATAACTCACGATTCACTATTATTCATGGCTAATGCATACATTTATATATTACATGTGACGGTTGTGTTTCACCTTCCGCCCAGCCTTTTCGGCTTCCTACATAACTATTCAGTTTTATTTATTTACAATATATAATCCTAGAGGATTATATTCTAACAATCCCCCTCTTAATCCGAAGGGGTGTTCGTAAGTCCGAGCATGTTTCTGAATCTTTCAAACTTTTCTCGTCCAAGCGCTTTGGTGAAGATGTCTGCAACTTGATCATTTGTGAAACAATGTCGAAGATGGACTGTCTTGGCCTCTACATGATGTCGAATCAAATGATACTTTGTGTTGATGTGTTTGGTTCGATCATGGAATCTAGGATTCTTATCCAGCTTGATTGTAGAAGTATTGTCGACCAATAATGGAGTGGAGTTTTCTTGTTTTTCTTGCAAATCTTCAAGTATCTTCCTGAGCCATACTATTTCTTTTGTTGCTTCAGCTACAGCCACATATTCTGCTTCTGTTGTTGAATCTACCGGAACTGACTGTTTGCGTGATCTCCATGAGATGGCTGCTGATCCAAGACTCATAGTGTATCTAGAAGTTGATACTCCTGTCTCCTTATCGCCATCAAAATATGAATCTGAGTACCCAATAAGTTTGAAGTCATCCACTTTAGAGTACTTGAGTCCAACGTCTTGAGTCCCCTTCAAGTATCTTAGAACTCTTTTTGCAGCTGACCAGTGTCCTTCACAAGGTTTATGCATGAACCTTGAAAGTATGCCAACAACATAAGAAATATCTGGTCTAGTTGTTGTAAGGTAGATAAGACTTCCTACAAGTTGGCGATACTTGGTCGCATCGTCAAATTATTTTACTTTGCTTGATGTGATCTTCATTTTCTGTTCCATTGGAGTAGAGATAGGGTTGCATTCTGTCATGTAAAATTTGTTTAGTAGTTCTCCAACATATTTTTTCTGAGATAGGAATATGTACTTAGGATGTTGAGTGACTTCAATTCCTAAGTAATAGTGGAGATGTCCCATATCTGTCATTTCAAAGATCTTTTTCAAATCTTTCTTTATGGATGCTATATAGCTCTCATTGTTCCCTGTCATCAAAAGATCATCTATGTACACCACAAGATACACAACAGATCTTCCAACTTTCTTTATAAACAGTGTTGCATTATCAAGATCAAAATGTTCAAAATTTAACTTCAAAAGATGCTCGGTTAACTTTTCATACCATGCGCGAGGCACTTGTTTTAGTCCATACAAGGATTTGACAAGCTTCCATACCTTTTGTTATTTTCCTTTCACAACAAAGCCTTCTAGCTGGGACATGAATACATTCTCTTTCAAGTCTACATTCAAGAAAGCAGTCTTCACATCCATCCGATGAACTTTCCACCCTTTCTGAGCAGCTAAAGAGAGTAAGGTACGGATGGTAGCCCATTTTGCTGTAGGAGAAAATGTTTCTTCATAGTCAATTCCTTCCTTCCGTGCATAGCCTTTTGCTACAAGCCTCGTTTTGTGATTGTCAAGTGAGCCATCTGATTTGTATTTGTTCTTGTACACCCACTTGCAGCCAATTGGTTTGGTTCCAACTGGAGGGTCAACCAGCTTCCAAGTTCCATTCTTCATGAGTGCATCATACTCATTCTACATAGCTTCTTTCCACTCAACTCGAGTAGAAGCTTCTTCAAAGGAAGTTGGTTCAAAGTTAGCAGATAAATTAAATTCACAATCAAATGATACATCATCACCTGAATTATCTGCTTCTCCTCCATGTCTTTTCGAACTTCTCATTCCCGTCTTTCCAACTTTATTCGGATGGACACTTTCAAGTGTCTTTGTGGCCCATTTAGGACTCTTCTGTGATGGTCCTGGTTGATCAGCTGGTGGTGCTTCATCATTGATTGAGAGTCTTTCAATTCTCTCAATCACATCATCCAATTGAACCTCTTGTTCAAGTGAAGTAGCAGGAACTTCTTCATGCGGGGGAGTTGGTGCTTCATATGGAAATTCCAAAGGTTGATCCAGAACAGGAATCCCCCCTTCAAGGTTTGGAATTTCATATTCATTTTCAGAATATGTCTTTGGATGAGGATATTTTTCCAAATGATCAAGTTGTCTCTCAATGGACTGGTCATTTTTATTAGTTTCAAGAAAAATGACATCTCTGGAAATAAAAAATTTCTTGTTTACCTCATCATACAGACGGTATGCCTTGCAGTATTCTTCGTACCCCAGGAAAATGCATTTTCTGCTTCGAGCACCAAGCTTGTTTCTTTGCTCCTTTAGAATCAAGGCATAACAGGTGGAACCAAAAACTCTGAGATGTCTGATTGAAGGGAGATGGCCAAACCACATTTCATGTGGAGTCTTGTTATCAAGAGCATTTGAGGGACTTCTATTTCTCAAATAGGTTC
>LPNX011030393.1:3761-36746 GCA_001517045.1 Pseudotsuga menziesii | reverse complement strand
ATCTTTTACAATTGTTAGTGTAATTTACAATAATGAACTTAATATGAGAAAGAGAATGAGATAATAGAAAAACAATAACCTTGCAGGTCTACAGTCTCTGCCAAGGCGATTTACAATGTTAATATCTCAACTTCAAGTTTTAAAAATGATACAATGACAGAGAAAATATTACAACCAACAGTCAACAATTATCTCAGCTCTTCGCAGATTTCAAAATCCAAAACTTTATGCAGTCAACATGATGGGAAGTCTCAGCGATCTCCTTTCATGTAGAATGTGGTCACAACTTCAGTCTTCAAGTGGATGTTTGCAGCAGTCTAGGTTTACACATTTCAAGATTACAACAACACCATATATCTTCCACAGGAATCTACAATATATATCAATCACAGCCCTTTTTACTCAATGTAAAAATAAAAAATACTTGTAGACTTTTTACATCCACGCACGTACATTAGGGTTTTGTATTTCAAGAAACAAAAAATGTGAGCTTCTTCACTCACATTTAGACTCGGCCTCCATGCACTTCACAAGCAGTCTTGAGGGAGAGCACCAGCTCGATTACAATATTTAGGTGGATATGAGCAGCTTCAGGAAAATGGAAGCAATTTACAACAAACACCAACAATATTCTGCTGTATCTATCACTCGAGCTCAAAGCACAACTTCAAATCGAAAGGAGAAAACCCAGCACTCACATACATTCTAACTCAAAGCTTCAATAAAGAAGTCATGGGCATCTTCAATACACATCAACCATATGAAAATATTTGTAGACTTTCCCAGAAAACACCAAGCACAAGAATTAGGGCACAGATTAGGTTTTATGCACTTCACGAGAAAAACTAGGGTTTTTGTATCAAATTACCATGTAGCATAGATCACACAGCATCATCTCACAACTTCCATCTTGAACATGAAGGTTATATGACACAACCTGAACGCTTCTTTTCTAGAAGTCGCAGCCATAGTCTCTTCAATCTTCATGAGTTCAGTCAACAGTATTTAACGCAGCAGACATTATTTCTCCAGCATACATTATTTCTCCACCGCAGTCTTCAACGCAGCAAGAGTCTTCACACAGGCAGCAGTCTCTCCACGTAGGTAGCAGTCTCTCCACATAGGTAGCAGTCTCTCCACGCAGCAGTCTCTCCACGCAGGCAGCAGTCTCTCCACGCAGGCAGCAGTTTCCAGTCTTCAACGTAGTATATTAGTCTTCAACGAAACCTCGAAATTGGAGAGGAATAAACTCAGCAGCAATAAAGTAGCAATGCGGCTTCAATTCGTAGAAAAGAAACTCTTCACACAACAGCTCCTCCACAACGTACCAACAATCTGAATGAAAATGTTTCCAGGCTCCACGCAGTTCCACTCAAAGGTGTGAATGGTCTTCAGTCACCGGGATTCATAGGATTCATAGCAACAAGAGTTTCACTCTTCAGTCAAATGAAAAAACACAATAGCAATTTGCGAGATCGAGAATCACATCCACTTCAAAAGGATGAATTATTTATTCAACTCATTAAATACATAGCAGTCACAATGATCATAGCTCATACAAAAACTGGGTCATACAGCAGCCGCATCATTCATCATTCATATATTTTCAGAAGTTACTCTCAAGCTCCACTCAACTTAGGTTTTCCAACGCTCACATTCATCACAGTAAAAATATGTAAATTTTTACCTTCACATTGGGAATGGCATGAATCTTCAGCTATACGTTCTCCACCAGCAATCTCCAGTTATCATTCTTCAAAGAACTCGCAGGATCAATCTCGTACACCATCAAAAGAATGATCTTTTGTGCATAACCTTCAGTCTCCAAGCAACAATATATTGAGAGCCTCAAATCGCAACAGCCTTTTTGCAGTTTTCACAAGAGATATCAGAATTAGGTTACAAGTTGGGAAGTGCCTATGCACTTGGGAGAGCGATATATGGACTCCATGGGCTTCACCAATATTTCACTGCTACAATCCTTTAGATCTCTATGAGAGAACGCATTCACAAATAAAGTTTTAATGGGAGACTGTCATAAAATTTGAGAGTTACAGGAATAATAGAAGATGTAGTTCATTGTCCACTCATGGAAAGCAGCTCACACGACACGGCTTCTACAACAAACAGGCTATTTCATAACACAAACCATTCCTCAACGCAGTTCTGGAACTGTAACGCATACAATGAATGTATGCAGGCTGGCAGGAAAAACGCTCAAATGTAATAAAAAAAAACGCAGAGAAAGACTAATCGGGCAGGCAGCCAAAAATAAATTAGTAGAAGGCAGAATGTAGGTGTGGCAGCCAGACTGCCAGGACTGACAAGCATACAGGCAGGAGTTATGGCAACGCTCTGATACCACTTATAGGTAATAACTCTCGATTCACTATTATTCATGGCTAATGCATACATTTATATATTACATGTGACGATTGTGTTTCACCTTTCGCCCAGCCTTTTCGGCTTCCTACATAACTATTCAGTTTTATTTATTTACAATATATAATCCCGACGGATTATATTCTAACAATTATGTAGTCTATCACTTTATATTTTGTATTTAATATTATCAATGTAGATTACAAAATGTTGAATAGGTTAAAACTAAAATGAAAAAAATGAAAAAATAACACAACATCTACATAATGAGCAGAGAGAATTTGAGGGAAAAAATGGGCCTCAAAAGGACCAAAATATACTATAAAAATCAACCAATTACATTCTAGTATATGACATCATCCCCCATGGTGGAGGTGGCATTGCATGAGTTAAGAATGTTTATTTGTCACATTTTCTATGGTGGATGAAAACCCATAGTTAACCAAGGTAGTGGTACAAGTACTTTTAAGTCATAAAGTAAAGTACTCACAATAAAAGTTATTTCACACTTTTTCATAAAATACTATTATTGTTATTTTCAAGTAAAGTACTCATAATTTCTAAAAAAGTATTTTCACATTTTTTTATAAAATAATATATTGTCATTTTCATGTTTTTTAATTTTAAATTATATATTCAATCAATTTTATTTAATATAATAATATTAAAATAATATATATATAATCTTGTACTTTTAAAATAAATTAAATTCATGAATAATATATATATATATATATATATATATACACACACGCATTCATTGATATCATGTTTGAATGTATAAAACATGTTGATATGATAAATGTTTATAGGATTATAAATTTCTTATAATTTTTTTGGCAAAAAATTATTACAATTTTTTAATAGTTAATTTTATAAAATAATATGCAAATTATGTTGTTATAACCTGTTAAATATTAATTAATAATAATGTCATTATGATAATAATTATAATAAATGTTATCATGTTAGTTTTAATAATAAAAATATTTTAAAATTTTAAAGATTAAAAAATTAATAAAATTAATTAAGCCATTTATATTTAATTTGAAATTATAACATAATGTGTAAAACTGACATTGATTTTTTATATATTTATTTTGTATTTATAATTTTTTTAGTTGCAAGGAGTGGAAATAATTGTCTTAGATAAATATTTATATTATAAAAATATTTTCAAAATATATAAATATTTTTTTAATAATTTATTTTCGTTTATAAAAAAAATATTAGAATAATTTATCTTTCAACTAATAAATTAAAAGAATTTATGCACCACCATTCAATTATTAAGTTAATATGATATATTATTTATTCACGACTTTTTTATTGCTCAAAATTAATATACATTAAAATCAACTAATAAATTGAAAGAATTTATACTCAAGTGTTGGCTTATTCAATTAATAGGATATATTATTTGCTCCTAACTTTTTTATTGCAAAAAAAAATATTCAGAACTTTTTTATTGCTAAAAACAATACACATTAAAATATTATATACTAATATGACATATTTTCATAATGTATAAATATTTTTTTAATAATTTATTTAAGAATAAATTCAGTCTTATATTATTTTCTATAAGATATTTAACTATAACATTCATTTACAATAAAATGAATATATCAAATAAAATTATGATTTTGATATTAATTTATTCTAATAATGCAATAAATATTATAATAATATTATTAAAATTTTACATGTAAATAAATCTCAATTAAATCACATTAAAATTTAATTGAGGATGATTGTACTAAATATAAAAAGTCAACATAAATAAATAAAAATAACTCCTAAAAATATTTTTTTTGTTTAATTTCATTTACAAGTTCAAGACAAATAAATGCTAAAGGACAATATTTTTTTTGTAAATTTACAATGAATCTTAGTCACATCATTGTAGCCTTATTTTATTAATTTTATTTATAGTCAATTTAGAAAAGTAACTCCACCATGGTTATTTATATTGTGCATAAAAAGTAGTGTAGGAGGTGAGTTGTCATATATACCTACTCCATAAAACCCCTAACTCGTAATATTTTAATATATCTTATATTTTGTAGTACATCTCTTAGGAGGCCCATTTTTTACCTCAAATTCTCTCTAATGACAGGAAAAAAACAGCTAGAAGGTGAGGATTATATCCTTTGCATTTTTCTTCTCAGTTATGAAATGGAAATATAAAGAAAGGGTCACTCACTATGGAGTTTTCATAGATTCTATGGCCAAAATGGTTTCTATAGGATCTTGTACTTATTATGTTATTCTTCAATATTCCAATTTTAGATGTTGTGACTAAACTATGGAACAATAAACAATACCAATTGAATTGAACCCCTTCTATTCCTAACGATTAAGTATTTAACATAGTCTAATAGTCATCTAGGTTTAGGGTTAAGGTTTTTGCATGCATCAATCCCCAATTAATATTAGCGTTTTGGACCCTCTACAATATTCTTAAAATTCAACATGTGTGATTAATGTAAGATGATGTGGCATCCACTTAGTACCATAGTGGCTAACATGATAGATCAACATGTAGGAGGCATAACTTCTACATACAAACTCCGATTGAGGTGATTTTTATAGGATTGGAAATCTCTCAATGTTTAAACTAGTGTCAAGATGCTATCATCTAATCTCAAAAAAAAAATTATCCAAAATATAATTGTTAAAGCCTTGAATGGGCCCCTATACGATTTTAGACCACATCGCTAAAGTGGGACCTGGCACTAAAATGAGCCCTACAAGATAATACCTCTGGCAATTATATCACCCAAAAAGAACCAACATAGATGGAAGATTATATAATGAACCATTTTAGATCACTTATTATTATTATATAGAGTAAACCCTTGGCAAAAAAACAATGTCTCCATCTGTTCAATGCTTGAATGATAGCATAAAAGTTTTGGTCATACACTCAATATTATTGTTATTCAAGTGATTTAAATTTTCATTAAATTATGCAATTGGTCTTCCCTTTTAACTAAGTATTGTTCCACTTGCATCACAATCTACTTGAAATACTTTCTCAAAATCACGAAAAGCCAATACCATTTTCATGAGGTCATCTTCTTCAACAACTCAAATCCCTTTTGAGATATTTAATTCCATTGGAATTCTCTTTTTCTCATACATTTAGATATTGGTGCACAAACACCACTAAAATTTCTAATAAACTTTCTATAAAAATTGGTCAAACCATGAAAACATTTAAATACAAATTGCACTCTTTAGAATAAACCATATTTTGCAATTGATCTTACCTTCTGTTGGTCCATTTTAAAGCCTATTTGGAATATTACAAATCTCAAGTATATCAACTCTTCTTTCATAAATGAACATTTATGAAAATTTATAAGTAACGCGTCATGTTTTAGTATTTCAAAACTTGTTTCAAATGATTCAAAGTTGTTCTTCTTCTTTTGTCATATTGAAAATCAAAATATTTTGTAGATAAACAGCAACAAAATTTTAATAAATAATGCTTTAACATTTTATTCATCAATAACATGAAGGTACTAGGTTTCTTCATTAGTGCAGATGATAATATCGTGTTCATGGCCCTTGAATGGGTGCACATCTTCCTATATTCTTCCTATATTTTTAAAAAATAGAGAGGAATTTTATGAAATGTTTTGCATATAAAACAGTTACACACTTATCATTCGTAGCTTGTTCGATGCCTTTATTACAGGTTTGGGGATTGCGCCCCACCCTAGATCTGTAGTCGCAGTTGTAACCTTGGACTTTAAGTAAGTATTGCGTTCAAAATGAATGCAAAGAACGTTAATTTTCTACTCCAACATAAAATGAACTTATATATTATATGAGCATTGGGATATATAAAATCCATCTAAACTTTTGGATTTACATGTGTGATGTAATGCTTAGAGTTGAATGATTATGAACATTAGGTCTCTTTACCCTGGATTTCAAGGAATCATACACAAGCTTCATGGAGGAAATTCATCAACATTTTGAGAGATCAAGTTTATCTCTTCATAAATTACCACCTCTTATAGTATGGAAAAGTTAGAAAAGAAATCTCACTCTAGCATTTTTCCCAATTCAATGTTATTGAATATTTGGATGTGCCTCCCACATGCACTAAACCATGATTTAGAGTGACTCTTGAATAAGCATTAACAAGTATTTGAAACACCTTGTTGATTATACCCGTCACAGTCACCAAAATATCAACCACTTAATGTGTCTCCTTGTAAGAATCCTTTTGTACAAAATAATGAAATTGAAATGATTATTCATGAATTGTGTGAGGTTGGTGTCGTATGTATCCTAGTACTATCCCTTATACTCCCCAATAATCACAATTTTAAAGAATAAGGTGATTGCTAAATGTGTCATGACCTTTATACTCTCAATAAGTTGACCATCAAAGGAAAAATTGGCATCCCAATTATCGATGATCTCTCCGATGAGTTTTACGGTGCTAAGTTGTTCATTGAACTAGATCTTTGTTGAAGATGTCACCAAATCCAAATTAAGGAGGTGGAGATTGCTAAGATGACTTTCCCAAACATAAAGAATATTTGAGATTTTAGTGATTTGTTTTGGTCCTTACAATACATCATCAACCTTAGAGCCTCATGGACAAACTTTTCTTCCCTTCATACAAAATTTTGTGATGCTATTCTTTGATTATACCTTCATGTTTTTAACATGGGAAGCACAAGTAGAGCATGTTCTAAAGCCATCCAATTATTTTGAGATAATCAAATTTTCAAATGTTCCAAATGTGTAATTTACACAAGACTGAAGTGGAATACCTAGGTCCAACAATTAATTAGGATGAAGTGCACATGGATTCTAAAAAATTTCAATTATAACCCATGAATTTGAAGAGTTAGAGGTGAATTTAAACCATTAATCACCATTCTAAAAAATAATGGAATGATGCTGCTAGTAAGCATTTTCAACTGTAAAAGGATGTCATGTGTATTACATCCATTTTACTAGTGCCTTATTCTTAAGGCTTTTGTCTTGGAATGTGATTCTTTAGGTAGAGGTCTTGATGCAGTGTTGATGCAAGCGGGAAATCCATTGACCTTCACCAATAAACAATTTTGTGATAAAAATTTAAACAAATCCATTTGCTAAAAAAGATATTGACAACCTCCCTTTAAGCAAGGAAAATTAATTTAAAATATTTTCTAGAATAAAAATAATTTATTTAAAAAAATTTAATTAAAAAACAAACATAAGTGATGCACTAAGATGATTAGGTATGATTATGAAAACATATAATAAAAATGAAAAAGAAAATGTGATAGTTGTAAAACAAATCATCTCTTTATCTTATCCTTACCCATATAACTCAATCAAATGGTTGACAAATAGCGCCCAATCCCACTAAGGTATATGATGCTTGCAAGTGAGATACTTTTGGCATAATGGGTGCATTACAGTATGAAATCACTTTGGTTTTTAGAGGAGTTGTTATTCATTCTTTTAAAAGGAGCTTTTGGGAGCCCTCTCAGAATAAGCGAGATATTTAATGGAGTGAAGCAATGTTTAGATGATTTGTATATTTTTTATAGCTTACTTATGGCATGCGTAAAATCGTTGAAATCATAATTTCGGTCTTTGAAATTGTAATTTCAGTGACTTGGATTATTTGGAATACCCAATTTAAACCAAGTTCTCTATTAAAAAAATCCATAATATTAGGTAAACATTAAATTACTCCATCTAATTAATTGATGAAACTCACTTAGGAAAAAAGTCGCACTTCTTAGATTTTCAGGAATGAATCGAAAAGAAAATATTCAAGGACTAGAAACTGATGCACTGCTTCCTTAGATACAAAGGGCAATGGAAACCAATGCTTTCTTAAATACAAAGGGCAATGAAAATGGCCATTCTTAACAAACATGTATGTTTGGTTCATCTAACAGACCAATAGCGATTGACTTCGCTGTTTGTCCGCTAGATGAACCAAACGTACATGTTTATTTAAGCTCAGGCAATGGGACCAATGCAGCTTGCTTAGCAGCAATGCACAACTTTTGTGATTATTGATGTCCCTTCATAAAACTAATTAGGAATTATAGTGGCTACTTTGTAACTTTTATTATTGATCAGTTCAATCCCGAAGTGAAGACAACTGAGGTCGCTGGAATCCATGAAGATCCAGAAATAAATTGGCCGACTGTGAACTGGGCGGCTACAGAAGAGCTGGTGATAACATGAAAACCAGGCCAATTCACACGCTGTGATATTCCTGCACCAGCGCCTGTGTTCATGTACTCGCCATAATAGAGCGTACTCAGCGCAAAGTTTCCGCTCCATGGCAACCACCCGGCAGGGTTGATGAGTCCACCGAGGTTTGACAGCATGAAAACAGTGCGAGAATATGCCTTCCATGGCCTTCCCAGATAGGTTTGCACAGACCCTACGACGGGCTGCAGGTCGGACGCTGCGGCTACCACGCAGTTATGAATTGAGATTCCGGTGTTCTGGTTGGGGTCCGTTCTGCCCTGCGCTGTGATTGTGTTCTCCTGTCCGCTGATAGGCCTTCTTACAAAGATGTTGCTGTTCTGAATTACTACGGCCGCATTGCCGAAGATGAAATCGACCGTGCCGTAGATATCGACTTGGCGAAGGAATTGTCGGAGGGAGTAGACGTATAAAGTATCTTGGTACCCTTTCATGCTGCACCGGTACAGCACCGTCTCGTCTGCCCCCACCAGAAGTGCAACGGCCTGATGCTTCTGCGCTCCCGCTGTGTTCTCGAACGTCATGTCTCTGGCAATGAATCGGTTCCCCAATACCGCTGCCCAACATTCAAGCCGGTCGATTCATTGAGAGTAAACTTGTAGAATTCCTCCACATCATTTTAAGAATAACAGAATCTCAACTCTCCAAAAACCACTAATCCTTTCAATTAATTGAAGATAAAAGTTGTTTTATATAAGATATGGTGCAACTTATTAGATATCTAAAAAGATTAAGCAAATGGAAGATGAGAGATGGTTTAAAGTGGTTTATGGTGACATATTATGCAAAAGAAAGAAAAATGGGCTTAGTAAATGGGACAAGTTCGATAAGCAAATTTTGAGGCAAAAAGATAGCGAGAAAGAAAAAGTACTATATTGAAGAGTTTTTGGGGCAAAAAGATAAAGAAAGAGAAAAAATACTATATTGAAGAGTTTTTGGGACAAAAGGATAGGGTTAAAGAAAAAGTATTATATTGAAGAGTTTAATCCCACCTACAACCATCATCAAAAAGATTATATAGGGGCTAAAATATCATGGAGTGCCAAAATGCTTATTGGCCAAGGAAGAACCAATTCCCGTCAACTGCGTTGTGAAACTCGACTTGGAAAAAACTGAAAGAAGCTTGGGAAGAAAGAGTGTGTACTTTTTGCACCTCGGGAAAAGTGGAAACAGAAAAGCATTTCATTTTAGAGTGCGAGGCCTTCAAGGACAACATGAAGGGACACTTATGTGAATATCTTGACAACTAGTTCTTGGGTTAATTTATTCAATAAAAAGGCCTTGATCAAATTGAGAGAGCTCATCATGAAGCTAAACAAAAATAAGATAGAAATACTAAATCAACCAACAAACAGAAAAAAGATAAAAATACTAAATCAACGAGCAAGACAGTCTGTCCCATAGGCTGGGCTATTTTTTGGCCTCCCATTGCACACGTTAAAATAATTTATTTCTTTCATCATAACAATTCTTACCAAAAGTTGCGGAACCGTAGGTAGTTGAACCGTCCTGGAAGTTCTTGCTGCCTGTAACCACAGTTTGGTCTATGCCGTCTCCAATAAACATCAAATTGGGCATGGTATTTGGAATATTGACAGTTTCTTTGTAAACACCAGCCTTCACGTAGATGACGTATCTCTTACTGCTTTTCTGAGGCGCAGCTTTCACTGCTTGCCCGATTGTCTGGTAATTGCCAGAACCGTCTTGGGCAACAACCACGTTGGCTTGGCTGGCCGTCGATTGTAACAGCTTTCGGTCCCCGACCGACAGCCATTCTGGAAATCCGTCTTCTTCAACCCGACCATAGTGAGATTCGAACCCAGCTTGATCCTCGATAGATAACAGGCGTCGGTTTTTTGAGGTGGCATGAAACTTGTACAGGGAAAGCGAGTTGCTCACTAATTCTGACACATTCACAGCGGTTGACGACATGAAAACTCTCATCGGATTAGTGGCAGATAATTTCATGTCACGAAAGCCATTCAAGCATGTGTCGAGGCTTGTCAAAGCTGCGCTCAGCCAGGTCGGGATATCCTTTTCGTTATAATTTCTGCTGAAACAAACGTTGATATGCTCAGCTGTAGCTTCAAAGAGATCTACACAGTCTTGCCATGCAGCGCGTTCTCTGCTCTTCATTTTTTTATTTCGCAGGCTCAGTGCCAGGTACTGGGCTTTCCGTGCGTGTTCCATGCTTACCCTCATTGCCAGATACAACAAACCGCGGGTTGTCGCCGTCTGATTTCCGTGATAGGAAGCCATCGATGAGACACAGCGGGCGGGGTATCGAGTCTGGCTGCAAGCCGACTTGACGAACGTGGAGTGATCAAAGTGTCGGCCGTCGTTAGAACAAACGGAAGGTCCAATCGATAACAACACAACGACAGGAAACAGTAAAATTGACGTTACGGCGATTGCCGAAGATTTCCGCCTGCATTTTCTATTTTCTCGTTGATACACTGAATTGTTTGAAGAGCTAGACATCTTCAAGCAATTTGAGAACCTTAAAAACAACTAGAATTACTGAACTCAACTGCAAAATTGAAACCTTTTCGTCAGAACTCGGATATTAAACTGGAGCAGAGACTGCTATATCCAAGGCAAACAATACACACTTGAATTGAGTTGCGCACAAAATACTCTTATAGAATACGAATTCTGTAGGTTATGGATCAATATGGAAGCTTAAGTACAATTTTTAATTTTATTTTTTTAACCATGGAGTTTATCCAACATCTTTCAAGCTAGATATATTAATAATTTGTGATTTAGTAGATCAGAGAAGTTTCGAAGTCAACTCGGGTGACTCTCTATCTCATGGTTAGTCTGTTGGAAATATTAATTACTAGCTGATTCTAATAGCACATCAGCGGACTCTGTAGCAGGTCAGTTTCTGTGAGACAGTCTCAGAGGATGAAGAGTTCACCTCTTTGGTACATAAGTCAGTCTAATTTAATTGCTGAAGCTAAGTTTCTTGGTAGATAGTTATTACAGTCTTTAATGTTAAGTGGGTGTTCGAGAGAAGCAAAAGCAATTTTAGTAGGTAGAAGTTTTCTATATGAAGAAGATTGTAAATTTGTACTCACTCTCAAGAGGCAGAGAGAGACGCAGAAAAAGAAGACAGATTTCCAAATTTGTATTTACCACTGTAAGTTTTTGTTACGTTGTCACAAAAAATATAAATCCATGGTTTTATGGTTTAATGCAAGTTTTGTTTAACCAGATTTATTCTCTACATTTACTCTAAGTGAAAGACACAAAAAACTATATTTATTTCAGCCCTAAAAATTTTTGTTTTAAGGGTTCCACACAAGTCAAGTATTTAATATTTGATTATATAATATTGTGACACAAAAGTCAAATATTTAATATTTGGTTATATAATATTGTGAGTAATATTATATAATATAAAGTTGGTGGCTAATTTCCAAAAAAAATAACACATATTTTTAACCATTAAGCTCGTTCAAGTACTCTAATACTAAAATTATATTATATAAAGCTATAAAATTATGCCAGTCAACTCAAAGGATATGCCTACCAACTTCCTCATATAATCGTTTCAACCTTTCACCTTGTAGGAGAAAAGAATGTCGTTGGTATAGGGCATTGAAGTTCTTATTAAAAGTTTTTAAATGAGATCAAAGTTTCAAACCAGCACCTTGAATACATTATGATCTTGCAAATAGAAAACTCAAATTAGACTGAGACGATAATTTGATGAAATTTTAAAGGAGAATACCATTAACGTTAACAGACTTTGGAACTCGTAGTAACCTGTGTGATGTGTATCTCACGACCTAAATCCAACAATATATATATATATATATCAGGATTCAGAATTTTTATGAGTAGATAAGGTTGGTTATCCATTCATGAGCTATGAGTTGTCTATGAATTGCTACTAGTTATCTATTTATGAGCTATTTCGAATTTTGAACTTCTGTAAATTAATCAATTTTGATACTACACTTCCAGTAGATGAAAAAATATAGGTCATAGTCCACCCCAAACCTTAAATAAATAAGTTTATAGACATAATTATTCATAAATTATAAGAAGTACTTGAAAAAATTTATCACCATTTATTTCATCAATAAAAATAGTATTACAATAATTTTTAATATATAGGAATGGAAATAGAAAATTAACAGCCATCATAAAAACTTAAATAGAAATTGTAATTTATAATAAAAAAATTTATCACCATTTATTTTATCAATAAAAATAGTATTACAATAATTTTTAATATATATGGGAATGGAAATAGAAAATTAACAGCCATCATAACAACTTAAATAGAAACTGTAATTTATAATAAAAATATTTATCACCATTTATTTCATCAATAAAAATAGTATTACAATAATTTTTAATATATATAGGAATGGAAATAGAAAATTAACAGCCATCATAACAACTTAAATAGAAACTGTAATTTATAATAAAAAAAATTCAGTATTAAATTATATAAAAGTTGAACTTTAATTTAAAATTTAAAAATTTCAATATTAAATTATATAAAAGTTTTTATGTATTTTATATTGTAATTTATAATAAAAAAATTTTAATATTAAATTATATAAAAGATTTTTCTGTATTTTATGTTGTATTTAGTGTTGGAGTAAAAAAGCAAATTATAATATTAATTAGTCAATTTTATATGCCATAATCAAAAGGAGGAGCTACCAACTTTTATTGCATGTTATAGTAAAAAAGAGGAGAACCAATTTTAATGGCATGTAGATTACGTTTCTTAACAACTTTTCTTTATTAATGCACTTTGGAACAAGAATTGTTCTCCCACTTTCTATGTTTTTTTTTATTTAAACTTAAAATGTGATATTTTAAAGTAAAATTTTTTGTTACCATTAGAGTTTTCATGCTTTTTCTTTTTATTTTGGTTTTTTGAAAGTTTTGTGTTCTAATTAGAGGTTTTATACTTCCTTTTTTCATGATATTTTTTACTTTTTAAATGATATTTTTGTTTTAATTAAAATTCCATATTAAACAAAAATTGAACTTTTAATTTGAAACATTTTTTTCTAAACAAAAATTAAACTCTTAATTTGAATCCTTTTTATGCTCTTCATATAAAATGTTAATATAAGCTTGCCCACTTTTCTAGAGACCTTCTTCATTTTCTATGTTTTCTTTATTTGGACTTAGAATGTGATATTTTAAAACAAAGTTTTGTATTTTTATTAGAGTTTTCATGCTTTCTCTTTTTATCATATTTTTGGTTCTTCTAAAAGTTTAAAAGTTTTTTTTGTTTTAATTAGAGCTTTTGTGTTTTTTTTAATAATATTTTTAGTTTTTTAAATGATATTTTTGGTTTTCTATTTTAATTGAAGTTTTTATATTAAACAAAAATTAAGTTTTTAATTTGAAATCCTTTTGGCTAAACAAAGAACCTCTGGGCACTTTTCTATAGTATTTTATTTTAAGGTTAGTGTGGGCACTTTTCTATAGTATTTTATTTTAAGGTTAGTGTTGTGCTTTAGGTTTTTTTTATGAACTATTTTTAGATTGAATGTAAGTAACTTCAGAGGATATTGTTGTTTTATTAAGACATTTTTATTTAAGGAATTTTTTGATAGAGTGTTTTTTGGTAGCTTTTTTGAAAGAGATGGTCCATATTTATGGAAAGATATTCTCTCTATAAATGCATAGTAGACTAGCATAGATCTCTATCGAAAAAGGCATCTATCAAGCATCCAGAGGGATCAAATCTCTCAGGTGTAAACCATTTATTAGAGTGAAAAACTTGAGGACATGTGTAATCCATTGTTTATGGTTTTAGTTTATCTAACTTATATTGTTTTATACATATATGATTTTCTAAATAATTTAAATTTAATTTAAGCCTATATGTTATTTTTAATATTTTTTATAAAAGACACTTGTCATCTCTAAAATAAGCATAGGAGTTACAGATCTCTTCTCTACTGAGCTCAACCAATATATATAGGTTCCAATATTAAAATTGTTTTTCTCCTAATTTAAAAAAAAACAAGCAATGAATTTAACTAAATCTTTAATTATGGGAAAAAAAGCAAGCAATGAATTATGGAAAGAGAAAATTGAGTACACAAAGTGATCATTGAATCATATCATTTGTTCATTTTGTTTTTCCAAAATTTATGTTTCTTATTCCTTGGATATTGAATTATTAAACTCTTTTTGAAAAGTTTGGAAACTTTTCTCACTTTAATAATGTTACATTAAATACAATTTCATAAATTATTATATATACATATATATCATAAATAGAAGGATACGAACTTCTCAATTACTATATTCATGAATTGCCAAATAAACGTGATTAAGACATGAATTAAATAATTTGTCTTTTTTATATATATATATATATATATATATATATATATATAAAAGGATATGAACTTCCCAAATACTATATTCATGAATTGCCAAATAAACGTGATGGAGACATGGATTAAATAATTTGTCTCAAGAATCTTGGCATTTCAGAGTTGCATGTCTTGCTTGGATTTCAATAATTTTTAATTTAAAATCTCATTGACCGACAATCAAAGATGCCGAGCTTCTAATTGTTATGTTTATCCAATCGTTATATGTTTAATCAACTAATCAAAGATGCTAAAGTTTTAAATGTTATATCTGTATTCAAACTGCCAAAAATGCTACCAGCTAACCCTAACCTTTTCCATTTGAGAGTTGTGCTAGTCTTGACCAGAGCAATTATATGAATAAGAAAATATAACGTGTGAAGTGTCATCTAGAATAAAAAAAACACTCACACCTCTAGATTAATTCTATTAAACTTTTAAATATATTTATATGAATGTCCTCTAAAATACGAAAATAAAATAATGTCAGCTTATTAAAGGGTTTATTAAAAACATTATTCATAAACATGAAGCTTAAGGAATCTTACTAAGAAACCACGAACCAGGGGCATCTAAGCCATCAAAATCATCCGGAGATGGACCGCACCAACCCTTAACATGGTTGGATTTTTTGGTATCCGACGGGATTAGAACCGGCGACCTTCCAGATTAGGGGGCGTCTTAACCATACCCTGCCACCAACTCTGAGAAAAATTAAAATGGTTTTAAATTTTTAAAACTAGTTTAAGTGGGTTTTTTTTAAGCTCATGAGACAATATTTTAAATTGGCAAACATGAATCCTATACCATTGTTAAGTTTTCCTTGAACTTTTAAGAGATAGGATGAAATAAATTTACAAAAAAAATTGGGTTGTCGATACACGATTATGCAAACTCCAATGAGAAATAAATGAATTTAGCAATGTTGCAGACCAAGAAGTATAAGGATTTTAGCTTGGCTTCCATAGCTTTTATTTATTTTTATGAGTTTTATGAACAAAGTGAATATTTCTTATCTCTTATAGCACACAAATTTAGTAGCAATTTGTGTTGTGTAAAGGCTTGAGATTGCACCTATGATTGTGTATCAACCCAATCATCTTTTTATTTAGAACATTTTCTTGTAGAGATAGATAATTCAACTTGTGTCTCGGTCACCTAAGATGCACAACTGATCCTAATGCCCCTTCTTATCTTTGTTAGCTAACACTAAACAAAACATCCAAGGTGACATTGACACCCTTTCATTCTTTCTTTTTCCTTCAAAGGAAGCAACTTTATCATCTAGATTCAATTTCATTGGTACTTTTATCCAACACAGTCTTTCTATAAGAGAATCCCCTAATGGTCCCAAAATCCAAGGCCAACCAAAATTGAGAAACTAGGGTCCAAAACAACAATACCTAAATATCCACCTACCTAGAAAAGAGAGAAGATGCCCTTATTAAAATTCAATCCCTTCAAGGACACCATGAAACACATTTTTCTCATCCCTAGTTCATTATTTTCAATCACCACACCTTCAATTCTATGGAGGAAAATCTCACTGCCAAAAATAATAGAAATCCCTAACACTAATAGAATCTAACTCGACATTTCAAGAGACTATCAAAACCATATGAAAACTCCTAGTTGACCCTAAATTTATTAAACCTTCCCATCATCATCAAGATTGAATGAGGAAGGAAATAGGTGCATGGGGGATTGTTATATCCCAAATCGACACTTCTACGTATGCGACAACAGTTTGCAAGACAACACTTTAGAATGTCAGTTAGCTATCACAAAAAAGGACAATTATGGATGGAAGAGATTCGGTTTGGATTCATTTGACATGGCCCTAATCATTTCGACTTGATCCTCAACCTTTTCAAAAAAGATACATAAGAGTAAAATCACTTCAAAAGATCTATCATCCTAGGGTTTAATAGGTTGTTTCCTTTATATGTGATTTCCATGAAAACTTGAAATCGCACTATCCTACATCGTTTCCTACGATTTAATCTCTTCATGGGAATGATTTGAAAGTGATTTGCTCACAAAAAATGTAAGCACAAAATTACATGAGTTGTAAATGGGCATGGGCTAAAGAATAGATAAAACACTCCCCATCCTTTTATTTATTTTCTTGTTGCTATTGCATTTTCTGTTAATATCCAATTCGTTTGAAATCCAAAATCCTAATTCCATTGTGTAACTTTTTGAGTTTCAATAATTTATCACTATATGTTAGGGAGTTTGTGGGTCTCAAAAGTTATCCGGGTGGTCAAAATTGAAAATGAAGTCATGTATTCTTAAAAAATACAAATCTATCAATTTATCATGGTAGATTTGTGTTTGGAAAATAAATTGGATTTTAAGCATGGTTATCTTTGGATATTATTGTATTTTCTTAGAATTACAAATGATGTAATCTCGGTGTTAATATTGCTTATGAGAACAACCTTTTGTTAAATTGGAATGTAGAAATCCATGGAGAAAATATGTCCCTTTATGATCCCATTAAGTGCACTATGGATTTCAATTGGAAGGATGTTAAATATGGAAAATTTGTGAAAACGAATTCCTTGTACTTCATGAATTACCCAATAGCTAAGGCAATGGTACTATTGTGAGCTCTGATGTTGGATATTTTTTGAATATTGATTTAATTATTGAGAAATGTTTGTGTTTTTCTTAGTTTATTTGATGGCTTTTTGACCAATTTTCAATTTGAGTTCAAATGAGTTAGAACCTTTAGGTACTTATGCAAGGGTTCACACACATTTTTAGAACATGGGTTGATCTCCAAGTTTTGTTTCGTTCTATTTGATTTCAAAGTCTTATAACATTTCCATATATATGTGCATGGTTTTCATAACTTACTTGATCATATCTTATGAACTTATGCAATCTATCATTATTTTCCATCCATTAGATACTCAAAGGCATGTATTGATATTTGTTACCATTGTAGTAGAAATTGTAAGTTAGGTTCTCAAATTCTTAAAGAGTTCTAGCTCAATGGAAGAGCGCCTTGCTTACAAGCAGGAGGTTGGTGGTTCAATTTCTTCGTGCCCTAATGATATTTCAATATTGGTTAAAAATGACTAAATTAGTGACAAAAAAATGAGAGATAAGTGACCAAACAAAATAACCGAAATTCACATATTAAATGACTAAAAACAACTAAATTAATTACTAAAAACTAAAAGATAAGCGACAAAAAAATGACCAAAATTCGCATATAAACGACCAAATGGAAATTTTGGTGGCTAATTTCCAGTCTCTTGTTCATACCTTGTTCATTTATAGCTTGTCTCATGGTCTTTAATTTGGTCATTAATTGTGACAATTAATGACGAAATATATGACCAGATTAAGATAACCAAATATACGACCAAATTAATGACCACGAGACAAGCTATAAATGACCCAACTAAATATGACCACGTTTTTTGTCGCATGATAAGATATTGAAAATTAGCCACCAGTGATCGCCAAATCAAAAGTGGTCGGTTATATGCGAATTTTGGTCCCTTATATCTCATTTTGTACTAGTGTTTCCTAGACCAATAACTTGACCATTAATTAAGAGGTCAACATAGTCCCCTCTTGTCAAAATTATATGTTCCATTGTAACTCCTTCAAATTTCTATGACACAGTTGAATTGTAGTTTTTAATTAAGCTTAAAAACCATGTAAGATGTGCTCTTATATTTTAGAAAAAATTCAACCTTCAAAAAAGTATTATAGTTTCAATAATTCAAAACAATATGGCAACCATTTGGTACGCAATGAAACATTATTCCCTGCCATCTTATGCCTATTACCAAAAGGGAATTTACATATAACACTCTTTAAAATATTATGAAGAGATGACAATTAGAGATCCAAGTAGTATCAAATAATGACAAATATCAACTGAAAGAAAACCACCAAGTTCCTATTTAACTTTTGAAATTGTACTTATATTATTGATGTATGTGTATGAATCATGCTTGTAAAAAATCCTACAACGAAGTCCATGGATATGCTCTCCCAAGGACTTCCTTTATTGCTTGGCTTGTTGGAGCTGCACAATGATGCGTCTCCATTTTGTAGTAAAAGAATGCATATTGAACCTAAATTGCAGTTGGAAAATGATAGGAAATCCCTATTGTCCACACTCATGTACTTTTGAAATCTTATTGTTTGAAAAAATCTAACTTCTACCAATTTCAAACTAATGTGTTGTAGGTGAGAAATAAAAGTTTGGGTTTGGGAGGGTTATTACATCAAGAAAAGAAAACTACTTTTACATCCCAATGTGGATAAAAAAATCTAAAACATAGCTAGCATACATAAACTAAAATGCCCAAAAAATTGATATTTGATATATATATAACAATTTATTAAAAAAACAACAACATAGATATATTTTACCCTAAATCTATTAATCATGGATAGGGATTAAGAGAAGCTCTTTTGCAAACCTTTGTGAATAAAATCATGCCCAAATATTTGCTCTTATATATTCTAGGTTAATATGGAGCTTTGCTAAAATAAAGAAGAAAATTGAAGGTAAGGGTGGTCGAACCCTCAGTTTTCTATAAAGAAAAAAGAAAGTGTTTAGTTTTTTTTTTGTTTTTTTTCACGAGAATCACCAAGATTCCCTAAAGTGAGGTGGTGATCCATGATGTTGGAATTGCAAAGTAGCTAAAACAATACAATTTATTAGGTTGATAAAAATGCAAATAGCACATTTGAGGTGTGTGTGTGTGTGTAATGAACCAAATTCATATTCAATGGCTCATTAACTCTTGCATAAGAAATTTTAAAACAAGCTAATAAGCAGGGGGGATTTCAAGCTAGAATAGTGAGCAGAAGGAGAATTCACGAAGATCAACCGAACATGGGAATGATTATGAATGTTCAAGTTCCTATGCACAATGTGTTGGGTCCTTTTAGGTTTCAAACATCATCCAAGTTGAATTCTAATACCAGACTCCTCGGAGTCTCAACATATGCATACTAGAAATTTTACAATTCAATCTCCAGCAACCAAGTGTGAGTGTATTGGTCTTATGGAATATTTTAGATATCTTATATGATTATATCAGTAAAGAATAGGTTTATAAATATCTTGAATCGAATTGGGAGGATAATAAGTTCGCAGTGGACAAACTAGTCATTAAGACTGATCACAAGGGATCATTTCTGGGCTTCCCAAACACCTAAGGAAGGCCATGAATTCTTGGTTTAAGTTATGGAAAATCATTATCAACATTTTTATAGACTATTAGAACAAGGATTAAGTAAATTGGTTGGTTTAAGTCCAACTAGCACACAAAACAATAAGACTAGTCAAATTTGCATTGAAATCTACACATTGTCTCATTTAAAACTCCACCAGAATGATTCAAACTGTCATAAAAATTATAGATATATGCCTTATGATATAAAATACATGATTAGAGGGTAGAAAGGAATCTCACAAGAAACTCAGAGATAGTATCCTCTGGAATTTAAACAATACATTAGCTAAAAAGACTAGAAATCTTGGATATTGGAATGTTAATGTTCTCAGCTCTTTGCAAGAGAACTGACCTACTTCTGTGTACCTGATATAAATATTGAGTATTTATACATTAATTCATCAAATTTATCAATGAAGGGTACATGTCATTTACAGTGACTTCGTTCTAGCCATATCAAGCTCAGAATTTATAGAAAGGATAAAGGACACAGGATATTCGTTGAGATTCATTGAGATATTTCTATCTCACTTTCTATAGCTTTTAATGCAATTTATATTTTATATTATTTATATTTATTTGCAAACCTCATTCCTACTACAAACACTTCATTCAATGCCTTTCTTCTTTGTCCAATTCCCCACCATAACTAAATTTTAGAAGTCATTATTTTAGAAACACAAGTTCTTTTTCCAATCCCATTCTCATCTTCTTCTCGTTCACAAACGATTGGGATAACATGTTATCTTCGTAACTCAATGGTTGAAAGTTCCAGTTTTCATCTTCTCCTCCACTTGTAATTCTTTTACTATTGTCTTCCTTGTGATTATTTCCTAAACATCAACAACTTCTCATTAGTAAATAAAACATTGGAGTTGTTTGCTCCATCTTCCTCTTCAACTTGCTTCATCTCTTCACTAATTTGAAGTTATTTATACTTCAAGAATTCCATTTCATCTAATGACACTTCCAATCCTTTCTCTTCAAGTTACTCATTGACCCTCTTACTAAGACTAGCATATTCTACTAATCTCACAACCCATAGATTTGACTCATTCTTCTTATTGATTGTTGAACCAAGAATATCATTTTCCTCTTAAAGTGTACTTTCCCTCACAAAAATAAATACATTGGATTCCATATAAGGTGTTATTGTTTCCTCGTCATGCTCATTACTTATAAACATATGTAGGTTGTCCTCTCCATTAACATCAAATCCTGCATTAATTTCATCTCCTTACCGATTTCGATCACTTCATATTCATTAAGGAATTTCGCTTCATCATATCTCACCTCATTTTCAATTTCAACCTCTTTCATCTACTCGACCATGTATGCAACTTCCTCTTTCATACCATCCTTATGAGTTGTTAAATGTCCCACAAAATATTCTTCAAATTCATGTTCTTCACCATTAAGAATGATGTCCAAATATTCAAGGTCTTTATGAGGTTCATCAAATTTCACATCAAGGTCAACAACAATGTTATCCTCTTCTTCACTTATAAAAACAACATGATTGTCTTCTTCATAGGAAACATTTGCATGGTTTCTTTCTTATTTACATTTACCTGCACATGTACAAACATCATTGTCATTGAGTAATTCCAATGCCTCCATTTGGATATCCTCCAAATCTCTCTCGATCCTTTCATCATGTTTGATGATTTCAACTAATCATCATCTTCTTTGTGATTCTCATTGGACCCTCCCACATCATCACAATACATCAAAGAGTTTGAATTTCCCTATGAATCCTCATCCAACATTTCACCTTCTTTTGGTGCACACTACATGATCTCATCTTCATTGTCATAATCCCCATCTTCACTCCAATGCAATGTATTATCTTAAAATTTAGCATATTCTTCATGAGATCCACCTACCGAGTCTATGATATTTTCATCCACTCTCTATCCCTTATCATCATGAACATCAAATTCCTTCAAATGGCACGGATTCTTTGCTTGCTCCAAAACATTCATCATTTTCAAAAAAAAAATCACATGTAATAAGGAACAATTTTTCACTCAAAGTAATTTCTCCTCCATCAATCTCTTCAATGCTTGACCTTGATCATCCCTTACATTGCTTCTAAAGATTCCAGCATAGCCACTATTTTCTCTAAGGATCCTATGGTTTTATCCCAAGGCGAATCATCATCTAACATTTCACCTTCTTTTGGTGCACATTCGATGATCTCATCTTCATTATGATAATCCCCATCTTCCTCCAATGCAATGTATTATCTTAAAATTTGTCATATTCTTCATGGTCCACCTACTGATTCTATGAGATTTTCATGCACTCTCTATTCCTTATCATCATGAACATAAAATGCCTTCAAATGGCATGGATTCTTTGCTTGCTCCAAAACATTCATCATTTTCAAAAAAAAAATCACATGCAATAACGAACAATTTTTCACTCAAAGTAATTTCTCCTCCATCAATCTCTTCAATGCTTGACCTTGATCATCCCTTACATTGCTTCTAAAGATTCCAACATAGCCACTATTTTCTCTAAGGTTCCTATGGTTTTATCCCAAGGTGCTTATTTTCCACTAGACCTTCTACTACAAACCCCAATTTTAATCTTACTTATGCAATCCACCTCTACAACCCCCAACATCCTCACACTTATAGGTCCAACCTCACAATTGGAGATGTCTTCTCCAATCCTCACTATTCTTCTTTACTTAAATCTCCATTCAATAGTTCTACTCAATGCCAACTTTTGTTGGAATTGTTGACTACTGCAAATTTCTTAAACATTTTAGACAACTCTACCAACAATCGCAACTATGGATTTGTTTTCACCCTTCACACTCCACTTACCAATCACAACTACATTTGTTTCCAAATACCTACTTGCAAATTTTCAAATATATGCCTTCAACTCTTGCAACCCACAATGTGTTTTCCTTTACTTCAAACCTTTAACACCATCTACCCAATCCTAGTTAGTGTTGTTCTTCTCTTCACCTACAACTCTACCCACAACCTCACTTGTGGAGATGGCTTACTTAATAAGATTTCACCTACACCACAAGATATTCATGCTTTATTACTACTTGATACAAAGTGCAGACCTCAAACCCCCTACAAATTCCAAATTTCAACCACCAATACTACAAATTCCAAATTTCAACCACCAACACTATGAGCACAACCAAGGGCATAAGAAACCCTAGATTAACACTCTCCTATAAAATTCAAACTCCAAAAACAACGTCAAACCAAAAGTACTCAATTCTTCATTAATAAAATGTTTAACCTACTGCTCTAAATCTAACTAAGCATTACAAACTTATCATAAATCTCCCAATAAAATTTACCTCTTCACTTGTTATGAACAACCTTGCTTTCTCTTTGGCTTAGTCTTCTCAATTCCTCTTCTTTTGTGTTCTCCTCCTCTTTTCCTCTTTTTTTCTCTTTTCAACCATTCTCTCATATCCTTCCTCTTCTCTATTTAACAACTATTCCCCTTTTCCTTTCCCTTTCTTCTTTCTCTTCTCTCCTCTCCGTGTCTTCATGCAGTCTTATGCTTCCTCTCCATACAGTCTCCTGCTTCCTTTCTTCTCTCTTTTTCTTCACGTTCAAGTCATTTGTCAAATCCCACCATGTCTCTTCTACACACTCTCCCTTCTTTTTCTTTACCAGTCACTTTCTCCTCTTAACGACGTCTATCGTTTCACTTCCTCCCATCATAATTCTCTAAATCTAATAGGGCTTACTCACTTCAAAGCTTCTGCACTGTGCAACCATCCGCATAAAGCTGTCCTTTTGTCAACACGGAGGCTATGCCAGAATAGCTTCTCCAACTACCTCAAATAATCTTTTCACCGATTAGGACAGGAGAATGTCGTTGCTATTCAGCGTTGAACTTATTACTCGTCATCAAACCAGATATATATATTGCAACAGGATCTAATAATTTTCATGAATAGATAATATCATAGACTTCATATGTTAGTAAGAAGCCGAGACAGGCATTACCTGAGAAACACGAGGCTCATGCTAATTATTAATCAACTATTCTATATATAGAGATAGAAAGTTTTAAAGTTTCACGACACTGCCAGCATTTCTCTGAAAAGTCCGATATCAATTTCACTGGCTAATTTAAATAATTTAATGTTTTTATTATGATTTTGTTTCTTATTATTGTTTATTATTGTTTGGAGTTTAGTTGAAATTTTGTATAGGAATTTTAAAATTTGGACACTGCCAACTTTTTTCTTTTTTCCTGAACGGTAATATATTCATCATTCTCGTCTTGAAGAAATAATTCAAACATGAAAACTTCTCAACAAATAGTTTCCATGGAGATATTGCAGGATTTTTACTCTATGATGCAATCAATGATGCTAAGGTTTTAAATGTTACCTAGGTTTATCAAACACGCAACCAAACAAGCAACTAGGGTTTTAAATTGTTATAGCTTTATTCAAACGGTCAAAGATGGTAACCAGTAGGAGCCATTTTTCATGCTTTATATAACGTAGTTTTCATGAGAACGATTACATAGATTTATTAAATCAATCAAAGACCAAGCTATGGTTTTAAATGTTTTTCAAACTGTCAAAAATGGTAACCAAGAAGAGCCAATTTTCATGGTTTACATGACCTAGTTTTCATGAAAGCGATTATATGGATTGAATATTCAACCATTCAAAGACGGAGCTGTGGTTTTAAATGTTATAAGTTTATTCAAAGTGTCAAAGATGGATAAGCCCTAGATAGAACCTCAACAATAACCTCTATTCATCTTAAAATATAAATTCAAAGACCGAGCTATGGTTTTAAATGTTTTTCAAACTGTCAAAGATGGTAACCAAGAGGAGCCAGTTTTCATGGTTTACATGACCTAGTTTTCATGAAAGCGATTATATGATTGAATATTCAACCAATCAAAGACGGAGCTGTGGTTTTAAATGTTATAAGTTTATTCAAAGTGTCAAAGATGGATAAGCCCTAGATAGAACCTCAACAATAACCTCCATTCATCTTAAAATATAAATTTAATACCGGTGAGTGCTGGACTCATCCAATAGAGTTTTTGTTTTTAACAATATTTGGCATAACAACATGATCTTGCATTTTGTCAATTGAAAGGCTAGGGAATTGTTTTATAAAGGAAAAATCGAAGACAAGCATATAAAACAATAAAGTTGACTAGGATCTAATCGTTTGCATAAGTATAAATATTTGATAGTCTCTCTTGCTTTTTTAATATTTATAAATTTTCGTGTTTCTATTCTTCTAATTATTGCATTAAGATCTCATTTGTCTAATTCCTTCCCGAATTTCCATCGCCAAGAGTGATTATATTAAAAAGCAAAGGAAAAGACGGAATTAGAAGACTCTTTTTCATTAAGGTTGGAATGTGCATGATTGAGTTTTCTAATTCTAACAATGCATTCTATAAGATTTTAGTATATGAGTAATTTTATTATGTATAATTAGGTCACAATTTTACACTATATGACAACATGGCCTTTGTCCATTGGATGTAGGTTGGGTGGTTGAGGTTGGGTGGTTGAGAGGAATGATTGTTACCCTCCCCACCCAAGTACAATTATAGTAAGTGACATGATGCTCTAGTAAGCCTTTATGTATTGCTTGATATTATGTAATTCTAGTCATACCTTCATTCTTTTGACTAACAAGTGTTGACATATTTCTACTACTTTAAACTATATGTAAGTTGTTGCTCAACTAAGCATGTGCATATTTCTATCTATTTGAAGAATGCTAAATTATATCACAACGCAGGTTAACACGGTAAGATTTGTAATGAGAAGATGTTGATTTATGACAATAGTTTATGACTAAGATTTTCTTTTTAAGTAGATTATGGCAGATCTTTGATATCTATGATCTCTTAAAGCCTCTCCTCTTACACCCTTTTACATACCATTTAGCATCTTATGTACTTAATCTATGTAAGTAATGGTTTACTAGTTTATGGCTTTGATGTCTCATGATATTGCATGTGATCAAGCCTACTTAAGGGCTTAAGTGAATCTATTGCAAATTTCATGTAAATGATTGGCCATAGTGATTAAGGGAAATAGATCTATTATAAATTATTTTCCCAATTTTAAATTTCGACCATATAGATATTTTTCATTGTATGATTTTTTATTTTATATATATTTTTTATTTTATTTTCTAACAATTCAATAACGTAGATATTGTGTTATTTAACAATTTCCAAAATAAGATTTTGTTTAATAACATGCATTGTGTGTATCCCTCAATCATGCCCAAAAACATTTGCAAAGCTTACCAAACTTGTTTTTCTTGTTATGGGCGCTCGCACGAAGTTGGTTCCACTTTTTAGTGCCACTTAAGAAATACGAAACGCACTTCTGAAGTGCAAATCGAGAACGCATATGCGTTATTGATGGTACGTTTGGAACAACCCGAGCCCAAACACAAGGCTAAGGTTCGTAAGGAAGTATCGCATATGCGATATATTGCATAAGCGTTTTGTAAAAGTTATATATCGCATATGCGATCTTGAAAACTAAAAAAACAAAACAAAACAGAGGCTGCGGGCCTCAAATATCATTTGCACAGTGAAGCATCGGAAGAGCGATAAACCACGTGGGAGAAAAAACGCAAAGGCAATTTGTGTTTCACCTTTTGGAGGTCGAGTTAGAGGTGGATTGCTCCAATGGCAGGTAAATTCTCTTATCCATTTCAATTAGTTTTCAATTATTTATTGTTTTTCTTAATTTCATAGTTTTTATAATTATTTAAAACAAATTTAATAAAAAAAATTGAATGAAATGAAAGAATGATTAAGTAAAACAACTTGTATTTTTTTGTTTAAATCTGAACAGATAACAGAAATGAACAATATAATGTGGAAAACCAACCCTCTAATAACCCAGAACCTAACCCAAACATCAACTCAAACCCAAACCTGGAGGGGGAACAAAATCGAAACTCACAGATTATTGCGCGTTTGACGTCATTGAGGCGCCTTAGCTAATCTATTAGAGGGGGGGATCATTTGAGACGGTCTTTAGCCGATGCATTAGACACAGTAACAAACACAATTTCCAATGCCCAAGGAGCTCTATACAACATTAGCTCGTACAGAGAATCCAGGAGGAAATACTACTCTGATGGATTGAGTTATAAAGACATCAAGGACCTTAAAATTACCAAAGACCAATTATTTTCATTATTCTGGGACCCTAGCACCGGATTGGTTCCACCCACCAGTCGAGCACACATTTCCATAGACTGGTGCATTGAACAAAATATAAAGGCCAATTGGATGGATCGTTGGTATATGGTCTTCGATGAAGACCCTCATGGGAATAGGGACATCCCATTTTATTTCCTTAGTAAGTTGTATGCAGAATTCATCCTAGGGAAACATGTTAACTACTTCGATATCTTAGGCTTCCAGGGTGTTAGTCATGGGATGCCCCAAGATAGAGAAGGGGCCAGGATTGATACACATGAGGCATTATTTGACTTGGAAAATACATTGCTTCAGCATGGGACTAATGTCCAAGGCAATGTAGACCAAGGGGTTGGCACTTCTAAGGCCAACCCATCTACAGATCACACAGGAGATGCAAAGCGTTCAGAGCATTGTGTTACTCCACACCCTTGCACATCGTGTGGAGGAATATGCTATGGCCCTGCTTCAGAATTTCAGGACGATGGATTACTTCGATTTGTAAGTAAAACTCGTTATTTTCATATTATATTTTGTTTCATATCACAATTTTCAATTGTTTCGCAATTTATTTCTATTTAATTATCTAACAAATTATGTGAACAAATATACAACTGGTGTCCCATGGCACACCAGAGTCGCATAGTCCGTCGATCAATGTTGAGAACATTGATGCGACTGTCAATATTGCATATGAGTTTGGTTCTTCACCCTTAGGGGTAAGAACTATACTTGTTAATTTGTCAACTTTATTTACATATTTATAGTAGAGATTGTAACATTCAATACATCCTAAATTTGATACAACATGTTCTATGTAGGGTGATCAGGATGAGTACATTGAATCTCAACCTATTCCCCCTCATGCAGAGGTATATTCCCAAACATAGGTATTATTTTAAATATGCTTTTAATTATGTTTCGTTTTCTTTGGAAAAATCATTTTTCGTCCATCATGTATATGTCTTGTTTTTTTTGTATTATCTGACATTGACATATGTTACGTTATGCAAGGAACCATTGAGCCATTGGTGCTTGAAGAGCACCAACGCGAGGTTGTTACCGACCCACCTCTTCCCCCCCGCCAGGTACATGTATGTTTCACTTTCTTTGAAAACATCATTTTTTGTCCATGTAGTATATATGTCTAAGATTCTTTTTATTATTTGAATTTGACATATGTTATTTTATGCAGGCTTCTATTGAGGCACCAGTGCTTGAAGAGCACTAAACTGATGACCAACCTATCACGAGCCAGCAAGTACGTTTATGTATCGCTTTCTTTTAATTGTGATTTTAATGATTCAACATGTACGTTTTTAATTTTTTGAAATTGTCTAATTGTATCTTTATCATTTTGTACGTAAGAACGTGAGTTTGACGAATATGTACAAAAAACGAGCTTATTCGCTAGTACAAGTAGAAGTCCTTTTCTCTTGTTGCTAGTTAATCGATCCACTGGTTACACACCTCCTCTGACAAGGCAACAAGTAAGTTTATGTATCGCTTTCATTGTACGTTTATGTATGGCTTTCCTTGATTTGGTGCTTTCTCTCTGTACGTTTTTGTAGGTTTATGTATCGCTTTGACATATGTTACTTTATGCAGGAACCTATTGAGATAGTGGTGCTTGAAGAGCACCAAAGCGAGGTTGTTGTCAACCCACCTCTTCCCCCAGCGGGGTACATGTATGTTTTGCTTTATTTGGTAACATCATTTTCTGTCCATGTAGTATATATGTCTCTAATTCACTATTTTATCTAAAATTGACATAAATGTTACTTTATGCAGGCTTCTCGTGAGGCACCAGTGCATGAAGAGCACCAAATCGGTGACCCACCTTTGACGAGCCAACAAGTACGTTTATGTAACGCTTTCTTTGTACGTTTTTGTATCGCTTTCTTTGATTTGGTGCTTGAAGAGACCCAAATTGGTGACCCACCTCTTCCCCCCCAATGTACATGTATATTTGTTGAAATTAGAATATATATTTTTTTATGCAACTTGATAGTGAGCAAGTGGTGCTTGAAGAGCACCCAATCAGGGTCGCTGTTAGTGAGGCACCACTACCCACCATTACTTACTCACATACAGTAAGTAAAAATGTTATTTTGGTTTTGGAATTTGAACAAATGTACATATAATTTTTAAAGGTTGGTAAGTTAACTTATAAAATTTGGTTTTTCTGCAGTCTCCACTGATGTGACCTATCCCTCTTGTTTAGCGATGGGGATCACCACTGAGCAATCGGAAAAGAAAGCTAGACTTCTTCGAAGACATTGGCAGTGGCAGGGAAAGGGGGGGATAACTAGAATAAATGTATAGGGGGAATACATAGATGTAACTTTTTGTTCATATACACATAGATGTACTTTTTGATCCACTATTTTGTATTATGGCCATGTGGCATGGCAATTTTTGTAACATTTTTTCTATACATATATAATATAAAGCAAGGTTCAAATTTATACATATATGGTTGACTTGATCTTGGAACATGATATGTGTGGTTCACCTATGTGATATAATGATATGTATGGTTCACATGTGTGCTAACTTATGAATTTCCAATACTTAAAGGAATAATTTATGACTCATCAACTTTTTAACATTATGGTCATCCTCAACTTTTTAACATCATAACCATACCATACACTAACTAAATTACATACACTAACAATCATAACACTAAGACATGCATGGATGTGTAATATATACCATATCATACCCTACAATACCCTATGATACTAACATGACTATGATGATGATGATGAGGCTGAGGGTGATGATGATGATGAGGATGAGGGTGGTGGTGGTGGTGATGATGATGATGATGATGATGATGAGGGTGATGATGACGAGGATGAGGGTGATGATGATGATGATGATGATGAGGTTGACGATGATGATGACAATGATGAGGATGAGGATGAGGATGAGGACGAGGATGATGATGGTGGTGATGATGATGGCGACGATGGTGACGATGAGGATGATGATGGGGATGATGATGATGGGGATGATGATGATGGTGATGATGATAACCATGATGACGATGACGAGGAACAATGATGATGATGATGATGATGATGATGGAGGATGAGGATGAGGATGAGGATGATGACGATGAGGATGATGATGATGATTATGACGGTGATGATGAACAACGATGGTGATGATGATGAAGACAAGGATGATGACTATGATGAGGAGGAGGAGGATGATGGCTATGATGATGATGAGGATGACTTCGAAACTTTGGCTCTATACATGGCGGATGATAAATATTGTTAAGATATATATGCCATTTGATTGAATTTTGGCCATCCATCCTTAATCAAAGATGATGATGATGAGGGTGAGGGTGATGATGATGACGACCATGATGATGATGATGAGGATGAGGGTGATGATGACCATGATGATGATGATGAGGATGAGGGTGATGAGGATGAGGATGATGATGAGAATGGTGATGATGATGAGGATGAGGGTGACGATGAAGATGATGATGAACAATGATGGTGATGATGAAGAAGATGATGACTATGATGATGAGGATGAGGATGAGGGTGATGATGATGATTATGATGACCATGATGAAGATGATGAGGATGAGGGTGATGATGATGAGGATGAGGATGAGGATGATTTTTGATGATGACGATGATGATGATGATGATGATGATGACGATGATGATGAACAATGATGGTGATGATGAGGAGGATGATGACTACGATGATGATGATGATGACGACAACGATGATGATGATGAAGATGAGGGTGGTGGTGATGATGATGATGATGGTGGTGATGAGGATGATGAGGATGATGGTGATGACGATGAGGATGATGATGATGACGATGAGATGATGATGAACAATGATGGTGATGATGAGGAGGATGATGACTATGATGATGATGATGAGGATGAGGGTGATGATGATGATAATAATGATGATGAGGAGGAGGAGGATGAGGGTGATGATGATGAGGATGAGGATGATGATGAGGAGGAGGAGGAGGATGGCGATGATGATGACAATGATGATGATGGTGATGATGAGGATGATGATGATGACGATGATGATGAACAATGATGATGAGGAGGAGGATGATGACTATGATGATGATGATGAGGATGAGGGTGATGATGATGATGATGATGACAATGATGATGGTGATGAGGATGAGGGTGGTGATGATGATGATGATGATGATGAGGATGATGATGATGGTGATGATGATGAGGATGAGGGTGGTGATGATGAGGAGGAGGAGGAGGTTGATGATGATGAGGATGAGGATGAGGATGGTGATGATGATAATGATGATGATGATGATGATGAGAATGGTGAAGATGATGATGATGATGACGATGATGATGATGGTGATGATGATGGAGGATGATGGTGATGATGATGAGGATGAGGATGAGGATGAGGATGAGGATGATGAGGATAATGATGATAATGATGATGATGATGATGGTGACGACGATGATGGTGGTGATGATGAGGATGAGGATGAGGACAATGATGATGAGGAGGAGGAGGATGACTATGATGATGATGAGTATGACTTTGAAACTTTGGCTCTATACATGGCAGATGATAAATATTGTTAAGATATATATGCCATTTGATTGAATTTTGGCCATCCATCCTTAATCAAAGATTAAGGGCCTGTGCAAGAAGATGAGGAACCTTTTTGGCACGTTAGATGCAATAGAAACCTGAAAAATCAGGCATCCCTCAACTTACTTGGATTTTTTGAGATACTTATGCAAAATATCTTGCATTGAGTAAAAAACATGAAATGTAGGAAATTGAATCACCTTTCCGAATATATAACTTTTATGTATCGAAAATTTGCATAGCTATTTCAAATTTCATTTTTCCTAACAGACACTTTTTATTTTTCAGGGAAATTATAAGGTATATGTTTTTGTGGGTGTAGCCTTTGAAGGTCTTAATGCAAAAATCATGAAATGGGGTTTTGATAGAACGTAGAGGTTAGTGTCTACTTGTGCACCATACAATTTTTGTTTGAAGTGATCAAGAATTGAAAAAGTTATAGAAGAAACACTAACAGTGTGTTTCACAAGTTAAGGAGGTAGGAGAGAAAAGAATTTGAAGAAAAATATGAAAAATTAATAATTTTAAATAAAAGTTACATATTTGGAATCTGTAAAAAAAACCATATTTGTGTTTAATATTTCATCAAAAATGATTGTGTGTAGCATACTGTAAAGAGTGGTCAAACACAGGTTTCTTCAGAAACTGTAAGAAACGCCCAATTAGCTTTGGTTCATGATTACCATAGCACAGGTTTGGTATTACCGAAGCAAACACCCAAACCATACACATAGGATTAAGGTTGACATGTGACCAAGTGATTCGGATTGGTTTTGACTCTAAAAAACATGGCGCGTTTTATTTGAATTCAAAAAAAATTCCCGCTCATAGAATTTTGAAACGCGCTCGCGTTATAGTGAACCAAAATGTGCACACATTATAGTGAACCAAAACGCGCACGCGTTATTGAAAACATAAAAAATAGT
>LPNX011030390.1:6335-22525 GCA_001517045.1 Pseudotsuga menziesii | reverse complement strand
AATTAATTTTAGATTTTTCTTCTTTAAATTTAAACTTAAATTTAATTTTAATTTCAAGTTTTTGAAAATTTGAAAATCATATTTTCATAATATACTGAGCTTCTATGTCTGGTAACAATAATTAATGTGATTTGGTGTCCCACTAAGTAGACATACAATCTATAACAAAAAGAGCAGGAAAATAGAGCAAGTTCAAACCTAGAAGTAGTTATTGTATGTGCCATGAGTGCCACTAGGGGGAGTGTTGTTTCATTTTAGGTTAGCTTTGACAAGTCTCGGGTTGGGTGAAGATGCAAAGGTAATGAGATCCTAAGTGGTAGTTGATTGCTTAATTACAAGGTTACAAGAACGAGTGTGTGATTTGAATTGACTGAAAAGTTCGATACGAGTGTGCCAGTCATCCCAAAATTCAGAATCAAGGATTCAAAACCCTAACCCTAAATAATCGTAATTATCCTGCATTATCCTATGTAAACAACTTTATATTAGTTAAAATGAGGTGGAATAATTCGAGAATATGATTTGGGTGTGGTTAATCCTAGGGCCGAATCTGTTATTTGTGCTTAATTATGATTGTCAAGGGGACTAGACCAACACGATTGTGGAGGTCAATCTGTTAATGGGGAAAAAATAGAAAGACGAAATGAGTAGGCATGTATGTCATGAATCCTTAAAAAATAATTATAGGAAAAAAATGATTTTAGTGATCATTAAATCTTCCTTGGGGTTATATATATAATATTTTGCGTATAATACTTGATTTAATTTAATATAAATATTCATGTTCAATAAATATCAAATTGATGCATGGAATTGTAAAATGAATACAATATACAAAGAAGGAGTAATGAAGAAGCTCAAAGAAGGAATTTCCTTGGTTGAGACTTGTTTCTTTGGAGAACCTATATTTTTGAGAGCATAGTTGCCTTGCTTAGACTATCCTTGCATTTTTCATTATCTGACCTCCTTTCTAAGAAAAACAATAGGAAGAAGCTTAGGGTTAGATGGATGAATTCATTGAGTCTCTTTGAAATAAAAAAAAAAACAAGAAAAAGGTTAGGGCTTACATAGAGAGATGCTTCAAATCTATTTCATAGGCAAGAACAACACGAAGGATGTTAGGGTTTACATGGACATATCTTGGGGTCTCTTTCCTAGGAAAGAGAAACATAAGAGGTTAGGTTTTCATGGATAGCACTTTGAGTCTTGGAGTTCATACATTGATTGTCTAGTTCATTATAGCAAGCTCCACAACCCATGTACAACCTGGACATTGGGTTGTTTCAATATGTTCCATGAGGATTGGGGTGGGTTATGTGGATTTCCCTCTTTTCTATGGTTTTGAGGATGGAGGATGATGGTAATCACTAGATGGAATATCAACTAGTAACCCCAAGGGACTCAATGGGATTTGATCTTGAGGGCTATGTGATATTTCACATGAGCGTCTGCCAATTGATGACCCTTAGGGTTAGCAACGTTGATGTATTTGTAACTTCGGAATGTATTCATCTATGTATCTTATGTATTGTAACCCAGTGTTTATTTCACGATGTATCTATTATGTAATTGAGTCATGTTGTCATGCCTTGATGTTTCGATAGGGAGGATCTATAATGTAAACAAGTCATGTCAAGTCATAGTGGGTAGCCCTCCGATTGTCTAAGGGTTAAAGTCCCCGCAGTTTTGAGGCACTAGGGTTATTAGACTCTCCTAGTAGAGCTCGGCCCTAGTAGGGTTTTAGTCATGTCCGGACTAGTATAAATAGAGAACTGGAGTCTCTATTTATCACACAACTCATACACACTCAAGTGTAGCGCATAGTTGAGGAAGGAGAAGACACTGGGGCTAGACAAGAAGAAGATTACTGTTGTCGAGAGATCACTTATTGTTTTGGTATTTTACTATTTTGGTGCTGATTCTATCTCTGAGGAAGTTGTGGGGTTTTCTCCATTTATGGTTTCCACGAGGAAAAACACTATGTTCATTGTCTCTTGTGTTTGATTGTTGTACTTTTTATTATCTCATTTAAAGATCCAAATAATGCTAGCTTAATGTTGAAAAACTAGCATGGTATCAGAGCTAACATGAGAAGAAGACACCGTGCAGCTGCGGGAGCTAGGGCTTCCTAGTTTGTTGATATTTCTCAACATATTTTTAACAAACATAAGGTGGAGTAACTCTCCTCCTTAGGGCACATATTTCTGTCGAAGCAGAATCCAATTCAGAGGTTTTTTAGTTTTGGACCTGACACTGCTGCCGGAAATTAGGTATTTTCACAGAACAGTAATTTTTAGTGAGCCGAGGTCCAGATTAATATCCTCCCCAAAATTGAAGTTAGGGATAAATTTCAAGGCATTTGGTTGGAAAGAACTTCGTAAAAGAAAAACCCTAATATGCCCCTTAACCAGCTCTGCAGGATTTCAGCTCAAGTTTCAGATCCGACATCTTGACCTAGTAAGATCTAAGATATTTTGTATTTCCATTTGAGGTTCTCAGTTAAGATGTCTCATCATACCAATCTTGATGAAAATCTTGAGGGAGTTGATAAATTTTGAGACTGGAAGTATAGGATCTCCTTGGTCCTGGAAGAGAATGAATTAGACTCCCACATTCATGAGGAGGTTCCAGTTCCATAGGGAGATGAGGAAAAGGTCTTACATAAGAAGAACATGGTTATGGAAAAGAGGATCATTGCTGATTCTATCAAGGATCGCTTTATCCCACAGGTGTCCTCTCTCAAGACACCTAAAGTTATGTTTTATGCCCTAACCAAATTGTTTGAAGGGAAGAACATAAACCAGAAGATAACTCTGAGGAATCAACTGAAGAATGTGAAGATTCAGAATGTAGAGACCATCCAATCTTACTTCACAAGGGTTTCTCATATCAAGGAACAATTAGAAGCTGTAGATGAAGAAGTGGAGAATGTAGAGATTGTGATGACAACCTTGAATGGTCTCCCTAGGACTTGGGATTCATTCATCCAAGGAATCTATGCCAGAAAGAAGTTAGTGAAATTCAGCAGACTGTGGAAAGAATGTTCTCAAGAAGAAGCTCAAATAGAAGCTCGAGAAGAGAAGATGGGAAGTGAAGATCAAGATCTCATAGTTCACTCCAAGAAAGGCAGAAGAAAACCTCATTACTCCAAAGGTAAGGATCCTCATCATAGAGATAAAATTAGAAAGGACCTATATAAAATAAGATGTTATACATGTGATGAAAAAGGACACTGTGCAAAAGTCTATCCTAAGAATAGGGTGCACTCTCATAAGAATAAGGGGAACAAAAGAAGACATCATGCTCATGCTGCAGAGGATGATGAACCATCCAAGAATAGATCCAGATATGAAAGTGAAGATTCTTCAAGTGAGGATGGATATGTTTTGATTTTCGCTCTCATAGGTAACATTAATCATGGAAGTGATGATTGGATTATAGACAGTGGGGCTTCCAAACATATGACTGGATTCAAGGAATCCTTTCTTAGACTATCAGAACATGAATCACCTCACAAGGTGAATCTAGGAGATGAATACCAATATCCAATAAAAGGTAGCGGGGAATATTCATATAAACTAGACTCTCGTATGTCTCTAACAATAAAATAAGTATTGTTTGTGCCAGGATTCACGAAGAACCTTCTCTCCATATCAGCATTGGATGCAAAAGGAATGAGGGTTGCATTCATAGATGGTCAAGTCATCACGTGTCCAAGAGGAAAGACCATCGATGATGCAGTGGTGATTGGAGAACACGACGGAGGTTTGTACAAGTTGAAGGGCCATCCAGAACAAGCCTTGGTCCATGACACAGTAGAGCCAAATGAGCTTTGGCATAGAAGGCTTGCACATGTGCATTACAGAGCACTACCTATTGCAAGAAAAGCTGTTGAAGGTATTCCATAATTTCAACCAAAACATGATGGGGTCTGCAAAGGATGTGCAAAACGAAAGAATACAAAGAAGACATTTCCTAGAAGCGAAATCAAAGCCAAAGGAATCCTAGAAATCATCCACTTCGATGTATGTGGTTCTATGTCATCAAACTCATTAAGAGGGTATGCATACTATGTTTCTTTAATTGATGATTTTTCTAGGAAGACATGGATTTACTTCATGAAAAAAAAGACGAAGTATTCAGAAAATTCAAGGAATTCAAAGCCTTGATTGAGAACCACACTAAAAAGAAGATCAAGACTTTTCAATCAGATAATGGCAGAGAATTCACTTCGAATGAATTCAAAGAGCTATGTAAATAATAAAGGATTAAGAGGGAGTTGTCCACTCCTTATAATACACAGCAGAATGGGATTGTGGAATGCAAGAACATAACTATCATGGAAGCTGCAAGAGCCATTCTTCATGATCAAGATCTTCCTATGCATCTTTGGGCGGAAGTTTCCAAAATAGCACTGTATGTACAGAGCTGTAGTCCACATAGATTACTTGAGAACAAGACTCTTGAAGAAGACTTCTCTGACAAGAAAATAGAAGTCAGCCATCTCAGAATATTTGGTTGTCCAGTGTACATACACATTCCAAAAGAGAAGAGGACTAAATTAGATCCTTCAGGAAAGAAGGGTATATTTGTGGGATACTCTAAAATCTCAAAGGATTAGAGAATATATTTCCGAGGATACAATACAATTGACATCAGCAGGGATGTGACATTTGATGAAGACACAACTTACAAAAAAATCTAGAAAAAGACCTGTTGAAGAACCTGTAGAAGCAGAAGCACCCAAAATTCATGATACAACCATGAATGAAGAAACTCAAGAAGAATATCGATATTTTGAAGAACCACAAAGACCTATAGATCCACCTCTGGAGAAGAATCCTCATAAGAGGAAACCTTCTTTGGTATGTGAAATTATCCAACATGCTGAAAGATATGGGGCTCCAGAAGAAAATCATAGAGAAAGAAAGAGGACCAGATCCTACTTCGAGTATGTAGCTTTACTATGTGATTTCATTAATAAAGAACCTTCCAATTATGAAGAAGTGACAGAACGGAAAGAATGGAAGGATGCTATGATCGAATAATACCAATCGATCATGAAGAACGATGTTTGGGATATTGTCCCAAGACCAGAAGGGAAGTTAGTTGTAACTTCCAAATGGATCTACAATATCAAGCATGCTGCAGACGGTAGCATTGAAAAATATAAAGAAAGATTTGTGGCTCGGGGTTTCTCTCAGAAAGAAGAAATAGATTATGAAGAAACCTTTACATCTATAGCCAGATACACTTCCGTCAGATCATTAATTTCTCTGGATGCAGTGATGAAATGGAAGATACATCAGATGGATGTCAAGACTGATTTCTTGAATGGTGTATTGGAAGAGGAAGTGTATGTAGAACAACCACTAAGTTTTGAGACACATGGTAGGGAGTCTCATGTATGCAGATTGAAGAAAGCCCTATATGGTTTGAAACATCCACCCAGGACCTGGTATGGTAGAATTGACAGCTTTCTATCTAGTTTGGGATTTACCAAAAGTAAAGCAGATTCCAACCTGTACTACAAGGTTGAAGATGGAAACCCAGTGATGCTTCTACTGTATGTAGATAATCTATTTGTGACACGCACAAATGGTTTGATTGCTGATATGAAGAGAAATCTTACTGCTAAGTTCAAAATGAAGGAATTGGGGATGATGCATTACTTTTTAGGTATGGAGGTGTGGCAGAGTACAGATGGAATCTTCCTTGGACAAGGGAAGTATGCAGTAGAGATCCTGAAGAGGTTTGGGATGATGGACTGCAAAGCCATGACCACACCTATGGCATTGAACTTGAAGCTATTGAGTGATGCTTCATTAGAGTCGGTTGATGCTACGATGTATCGTTAGATGATTGGGTCCTTGATGTACCTGACGAACACGAGACCAGATATTTGCTTTGTTGTGAACACCTTGAGCCGGTTCCTGACAAATTCGAGACATGTTCACTTGATTGTTGCAAAGCATATTCTGAGGTACCTAAAGGGTACAGTTGATTATGGTCTCAAGTACGATGCGAATCAGAAGATTAACCTAGAGGGTTATGTTGATTCAGATTGAGCAGGCAATGCCATCGATAGGAAGAACAATTCAGGGTGTTGCTTCAGTATGGGATCAGGTGTGATCTCTTGGTTTAGCAGGAAGCAATCCTATGTGGCACTGAGTACAACTCAAGCAGAGTATGTTGCATCTTGTTTAGCTAGTTGTGAGGCAGTATGGCTACCGAAGCTACTGTCTGATATATTTGATCTCGAGTTGGATGCTACTTGTATACATTGTGAAAACTAGAGTTGTGTGAAGTTGTCAGAGAATCCAGTGTTCCATGACAAGTCGAAGCATATCGAGATCAAGTATCACTATACCGGGGATATGGTGTAGAGGGAAGAAGTGAAGCTTAGTATGTTACGACAAAGGAATAGATAGTTGATTTATTGACGAAGCCATTGTCTAGGCTGAATTTCAAGTACTTTAGGGAGAAGCTTCGTGTTCTCTAGATCGAGGTTTCCTCCAAGAGAAAGTGATGAGACCCATATCCATTCTGACATGGTGAGAGGATTGGTTCCTTCCATGGTCAGATTTAAGGGCTGATCCATTCTATCATGGTGAGAGGATTGGTTCCTTCCATGTTATATATGAGTGCTAAGACATTTTGATATGACTGTAGGATTGGTTCCTACATGATTATATATAAGGGCTATTTCCATTCTTGGAATGGAGGTTCCTGGTCAGTTACAAGGAAAACTCACTCCAAGGATGAGGGCCATTCTGATATGACATGAGATGTGTTCTCATATGATCAGATATGAATGCATGACCATTCTGATGTGATAGAGGGATGTGTTCCCACTTGATCAAATGTAAGGGTTGAGCCTTTCTGTCATGGCTAAAGGATGAAGTTCCTTAGATGTCAGATGTGGGTGCTAGCCATTCTGACGAGTAGGTCGGATGTAAGGGAAACTGCAATTCTCCAGGATAATGGAGGCACCTGGTCAGTTACCAGGTAGCTCAGTCAAGGACTGGGGGCCATTCTAATATAATTGTTGGGATGTGTTCCCTCATGATCATATATGAATGCAATCCCTTCCATCACTGTGAGCAAGATGTGGTCCTACCTGGATGGATGTGAGTGCTGTGCCTTTTCATAGATGATAGTAGGTGTGTCCTATCATGCTGGTGATTATAAGTGCAGTGCCTTTCCACATATGGTAGTAGGTGTGTCCTACCATGCTGGTGGATGTGAGTGTAGTTCCTTTCCACAGATGGTAGTAGGTGTGTCCTACCATGCTGGTGGATGTGAGTGCAGAGCCTTTTCACATATGATAGTAGGTGTTTCCTATCATGCTGGTGAATGTGAGTGCTGGGCCTTTCTGATATGATTATAGGATTGGTTCCTACATGATCAGATGTGAGTGCTGGGCATGCCTTTCTGACGAGTAGGTCAGATGTAAGTGCTGGGCAGGCCATTCTGACGTAGGTCAAATATAAGTGTTGAAGAAGACCTACATGGAGGATAGGCCTACAACCAACATGAAAAAGGGTTGGCTCTATAGAAATTTCTGTGACGAGAAGAATCATGAGATATAACCCATATTGATCCAGATCAAGTGATGATCCAGATCCAGTGATAATGATCTAGATCTAGTGATGATGATCCAGCAGTAATGATCCAGATTGAGTGATGATCCAAATCCAGTGATTATGCCTAGTAATGATCCATATTGAGTAATGATCTAGATCCAGTGATAATGATCCATATTGAGTGATGATCCAGATCCAGTGATGATGATCCAGATCGAGTGATGATCCAGATCCATTGATGATGTCCCATGATGATCCAAATCGAGAGATGATCTAGATTCGAAGATGAAGATGACTTGCAGACAAAGATGACTTGAAGACTCAAAAGACTTGAGATGTAGATGACGAGATGATCCAGTTGATATAGAGAAAAAGACCAGTATTGAAAATTGTGTCGAAAGAATGCCTTCCTAGTTAAGAGGGAGTGTTGATGTATTTGTAACTTTGGAATGTATTCATCTATCTATCTTATGTATTGTAACCCGATGTTTATTCCAGGATGTATCTATTATGTAATTGATTCATGTTTTCATGCCCCGATGTTCTGATCGAGAGGATCTATAATGTAAACAATTCATGTCAAGTCATAGTGGGTAACGCTATGATTTTCTAAGTGTTAAAGTCCCCGCAGTTCCGAGGCACTAGGGTTATAGTCATGTCGGGATTAGTATAAATAGAGAACTGGAGTCTAAATTTATCACAAAACTCATACACACTCAAGTGTAGTGCATAGTGGAGGAAGGAGAAGACACTGGGTCTAGACAAGAAGAAGATTACTGCTGTTGGGATCTCACTTACTGTTTTGGAATTTTACTGCTTTGGTGGTGATTCTAACTCTGAGGAAGCTACGAGGTTTTCTCCATTTATGGTTTCCCCGAGGAAAAACACTGTGTTCATTGTCTCTTGTGTTTGATTGTTGTACTTATTATTCTCTAAGTCAAAGATCTTAATAATGCTAGCTTAATGTTGAAAAACTAACAAGCAACCATAAAACTATCATGGTAACAATTAAGGAGGATCCTTGGGATTAGCAACCATAAAACTATCATGGTATCTAAAAAATGAAGGTACCAATATCAACCTTAGGATTCCAATCTCCAATATTTTTTCACTCATAACCTCACAAAAACTCCATGAAAACAAAGAGTTTGGAATTTGTAGGTTACTAGAAATGTGAAAAAATTGGAGTTACCAATAAGAGTGATGGTATATTAATTGATATTAGTGATCAAGTACTGAGCAAGTGTTGGATGCATACACTATGAAATATACGGTATAAACCTCAATACATCCCTAAACTAAGATATATGGGTATATTTTTATTGATATTGTTTCCCATTGATAGTTATTTCCATTCATTTATCAAATTACGCGTCGATTATGGTGTGTTTTATTTCGTGAAATTATACTTCTAGAGTAGGGAGACTTTACTATTTATAGGCTATCGAAGCAATTCAAAGGTGACACTATTTTTTATCATCACCATTAATGACTCATTTATAGCATTATCTAGGTTCTCCTTGTTAGGTACCACAATGACCTTCTCTTATCCCCTATCGTTTGAAGGGTTGAAGGTATTACAAAAGTTACTGGATCACCGAATGGAAAAATATAGTATCCCAAATTGATATTCTATTGTTTTGATAGTTTGTTTGTAGGTTCAGTACTTTAGTTATGCTAGATTGACAAAATAAAAGTTGCATGCAAAACAATGTCGTGCCAAAAGTCCCTATAATATAGTTGTTTTGGAGAATAAATAGGAAGAAGACTATAAGTGAGAGAAGGTACACATACCAATATTAATAATTTTGAGAGTACATCAAGATATGTGAAGCATGCAAGCCATGCATGTAGTGGAAGATGTAGTGCTTCTCTCCAGCAGTTGACCACCAACTGAGGAAAAACACACTCTCCAATGTTCTTCTTCACGTTTTGGATTCAATATGTTGTCGATGAAGTTGAGACTTGCTAGAAAGGATAGTATACATCCTTTGATGAGATGGGAAGGTACATGTAGAAGTTTTGACCTCATTTTGTGCACTAGCAAATTGTTCTTCTCCAGAATGGGTGATGCACTCCTTCCTCACATTTTTGTTGGTGATGATTTTGCTAAATGGTTGGTGAATTTTTATCAATTTAGCTATGTGTAAATAATTGGTTTTATTAGTGATTAGACATTAATAAAATTAGGCACGAAACATTTCAAATTCCATATGTATTAATAACATTTGACCATAATTGATGTTTATTAATAAACACTATACATTAAACATGAGTAAACATTAGACAACATTAATAAATATTATATATTATACATTAGTAAATAGTATACATGGTTTATAAGGTACAATTATCAAACTAGTTTATTTAGTAAACAAGTTACAATTATCAAAGTAGTTTATTTAGTCAAACTTATTACCTTTCTTTTTTGCATTGACTTAGCCACTTTCAATTCACTAACTCTAAAATAGCTAATAAGTGTTGGCTAATAACGGTGGTGATTCATGGTATTATTTTTCATTGGGTTGCAACATGGCAAATGTAATGAATACAAAATAAATTATTAATATAGATTAGTTAATTATATGAAAGGGTGTAACCCTTCACGCTCAAGCCTATAAAAGGAGAGCTTATTGTATATTTTACCCATCATCCAATATATTATTTACTATTCATATTTCATTAGCCAATGATAGTCGGATTCGAATAATGGACAATGGACAATCGGATTAGGTTGCTCCATTTGGTATCAAAGCTCAGATTCGACTCCTTCAACTTGAGCTCAGATTCTGCTCCTCAACACTAAGCTCGGATTCAGCTTCTCCTACTTAAGCTTTGTTTTGGCTCATGTCACATCACCCTTCCACTCACATCTCTCATACATCCCTGCTCCAAAAAAAAGAATAATTTTTTTTTTTTATTCTGCATGCTCTATCTCCACGTGGTGCTCCTCAGCCCCAGCTACTGCTCTTCCACCACCACCGCACTTCCATGCACTGACCTGCGGCTTCTCCTCTACCTCATTCACCTTCTCTCATACCTGCACATATCCTCTTCTCCTTCGCTACCTCCTTCATGTTGTCCTCTCCCTACATTCAATTCCCATTCTCGCTGCATGCTCCCACCTCCCTTCTGCCTCACAGTGCATCACTCCTGCACATGCCCGCTCCTTACCTGTCAAATCTATGCATCAAATTCCACATTCAAATCTCATGATCATATCCCCCCGCTGCTCGCACCCTCACCATGCACCTCATTCACCACGCGCCTCCACTCCATCCGCCCTTCACCTCCTTCATGCCTGCACCTCCATCCCTATCACCATTCTACAACCCTTCGTTAATCCTTATCCCATTCCCTCCTCTCATTTGCGTTGGTCCCCACCTTCTAGCAAGGTCCCGTTCCCAGCCTCCATTCCCTCCACGTTGCTGCTCCCGCGCTCACCCACCCCATCTCCCACCACACACTATCCATCCCTCTCACCACGTAGCTCCCACCACGCAGCTCCTCGCATGCCAACATTCCCCAACTCCACAACCTGCAAAAAAAAGTGAACATAAAAAAAAAGTATATGTTATAAACATATTATAACATAAAATAATATTAAAACTTAAAAATTTATTTCAAATATATTATAAAATAATATATTTATAATAAAAGATTTAAAAAGAAAATCAAATATTATGTTTATAATATTTGTTAAAAAATAAAAATGTAAAAATAAACTATATACAAAATATAATATAGTTTATAGAAAAAATATAATTATAATAATATTAATTAATTAATTAATATATTATTATTCAATTCACCTTAAAAGGCCAAAATAGCGCCGAAATACACACCTCCGTAGACAAGGTCCAAGACCATGGAGGAACTGAAAGAGAAGATCGATAAAATGGTAAAGGACATAAATTCCATTGCCGCTAAACAAGAAGGCTTGAAGGAAAAGATGAAAAATAACAGTACATTACTCAAAAACGATCTTGTTTTGGTAGAAAGAAGGCTCGACAACAAACTTGACATCCTAACCAAAAAACAAAAAACATGGATGACAAAATGAGTACCATAATGCAAAACATAAACACCTTAACAGAGAACATGAGCACCATGACACAAAACAAGAATACAATGATAGGAATGTTACAAAAACTAGTGTTTGTCAGAAACCATATCAGCAGCTCAAATATGTTGGACCAGTATGTCAACAAAAATGAGAGAAACCAAGTCTATCAAGAAAATAAACAAGACAAGGAGACAAACTATCTTAGGAATGACCAAAATACCAATAATATAGTCAATAAAGATGAGCTTGACCAAGATCATAATGGGATTCAAGCCAGTATCGATGATAATAAAGAGAATCCACACAATGAAAATATATGTATCCTACAGTATGCCAAGGAATCGAAGTCAGACAAATCAAATATCATAGATTCATATTCTACCTAAACTATTTTACCACCCTCGAGAAACCTAAATGTAACACTACCTGGTGACTTTGAATGAGAGAAGCCTCAAGAGATGCTACTTCTCAAGATAAATCATAAATATAATAAAAGGAAAACATTACGTGATGACATCCTAAGTGTCGTGGCACAAGTGATTTCTAAAACAAAGTTTGATATGGCCAGTCACAAAATTTTTCCTCATATTCATGTCCATGGAAAATGGGACAACAATAATAAACAGAATGGAGTACAAATTCAAGTAACAAATAAAAGGAAATTGACAAACTATGGTGTAAAGAACAAGCACATACCTAATACAAGTTCTAAAACAAAAGACATAAAGGAAGTAATGACGTTGTTTCAACACAAAATAAAAATGAAAAGATGACAACAATAATCTAAGCTTTGAGGACAAAGCTTTCTTAAAGGGAGTGGCAATGTAACGAATATAAAATAAATTATTAAAATAGAGTAGTTAATTATATGAAAGGGTGTAACCCTTCACGCTCAAGCCTATAAAAGACTAGCTTATTGTACATTTTACCCATCATCTAATATATTATACACTATTCATATTTCATTATACAATGCTAGTCGAATTCGACTAACGGACAACCAAACATGGGGGCTTCACTTGTTTACCAATATCCTATCACATTAGCTCATATTGTGGGTTTTAAAATTATAAAAAATTGAACCAATATATTACAGGTATTGGGGGGATGAGGGGTTTAAGGTGGAGGTGGGTAGGGTGGTTTATAAGGATTGAGGTATAAAAACATTACTGGAAATAACTCAAAATGGGCCTCCTAAAAAGAATTAATAAAATAATAGTTAAAATAAAAAAATAATATTTATTATTTTTGGAGGAAGAAAAGAAAAAAAGCTATTTTTTTTGTTTGTATTTTTGACATATCTCCCTATTTTTTTACTCAAATTTTGATCAGGAGAGCTTGTTAGATGCGGAATTAAATTCCGCATCCAATAGGTACCCACTCGGCATACTTTTGACGGACCCCACTACCCAAAAAACAAGGAATACCTGAAAAAATGTGATGATGACATCATCATCATGTTTTTTCATGTATTTCTTGTTTTTTTGGGTAGCGGGGTCCGTCAAAAGTATGCCGTGTGGGTACTCGTTGGATGTGGAATTTAATTCCACACCCAACGAGCTCTCTCGATCATCATCATCACATTTTTTTCTGGTATTTCTTATTTTTTGGGTAGCGGGGTTCGTCAAAAGTATGCCAAGTGGGTACTCGTTGGATGCGGAATTTAATTCCGCATCCAACGAGCTCTCCTAATCAAAATTTGAGTAAAAACACGAGGAGATATGTCGAAAATACAAACAAAAAAAGTAGTTTTTTTTATGATACCTATCCCCAAATTTATATGAAAAAAGTGTTTAAGACCTATACGGTATTTCAAATTTAAAGCAATTTCATTGGCTAACACATGATGACATGGAATTTGAATCAAAGTTAAAAGGCCCATTTTCAATTGAAATTTCCTCTAATGGGCATGGGGAGGAGGTTTTAAGTATTGGGAGGGGTTTTCAACAAAATGAGTTTGGGTCAATATCTCTTGAAATTAAGGGTATTCTTTAATATCCCATGATCGCACATGCTATGTAAGAGGTTCACTAGGTGAAGTCCCTGTGCCTTCTCTAAACCTCCTTTAAGCATCTCATTTTGGTGGGGTCGGCTTAATAGTTTATCTAGGAACTGGTTGCTGAGATAACTCAAATAAAAACAACAAAACCAGTTTGAATGTGAACCAAAATGTGGTGTGTTCGTCTACTAATTTTAATGCTCAGACTAGCCAGACATCAGAATCCATATCAGCCAATATGGGTCAAATGAGGGTCAAATGAAACTGTCAAATGCAACTCTATTTTTACCGTTATTAACTCTATTTTGGGTGGAATGACAACAATTAGGAGAGTCAAACTTTGGGTGTTGATCAATGAGGGTAACCTGCTCTAATAGCCTCTCCCTTTCCTCTATTGGTTAAGAAACCCTAGATATTTTTAGAACTATCCTAAAAGTTTTAAAATAGACATGAATTAGGGCATGGTACTCATAATTTTGGGATGCATTGTCTCGACTAACAATTGGCTTCCTTGTCTACTACAAAACCACAATCCACTCTCCTTAGTCTTCATGGGTCCAAATCGTTGCTCCCACTGATATTACTCTCCGACCAAGTTGCTCAGAACATCACTCGTCACTGAACGACGAGCACCCGACAAGATGCACAGAGGAAGATGCTTTCTCGTGAAGCTGAAATGAAAATAGCGACTGCTAGTTTTTTTTTATTATTTTATGTTTTTGTTTATTTATTTATATATATCTATTTAAAATAATTGTCTTATAATTATTTATATATATTGTTTTATGGTTTATTTCATTTATTTATATATATATACTATGTTTTATTTTTTTTTATATACAAAGAGGGGGGTGTATCTATGTGAGTATTTATGTGTAGAGGGAATATATGATGATGAGGATGAGAATGTTGCTGCTGATGATGATGTCGATGATGATCATGATTTTATCCATGATGTCGATCATTATGATGATGATGATGATGAAGATGAGGATGTTGATGATGATGATGAAGATGCTGATGATGATGATGACGAAGATGATGATGATGAAGATGACAACAATGAATATGATGATGTTGATTGATGAAGATGATGATGATGATGGTGGTGGTGTTGATGACTGTCTTGATATCATATGAAATCATGAAAATGATAACGATGTTGATGATGATGATGCTGATGACACTGATGATGTTGTCGATGGCGACAGTGATGTTGCTAATGATGACGACGACAATGATCATGATGTTGATGGATGTTGATGTTGATGATGATTATGATGTTGATGATGATGAAGATGATCGTGATGATGATGATGAAGATGATGTTGATGATGATGAAGATGATGATGATGTTCATGATGATGATGAGGATAGTGAGGATGATGACAATGATGAACCACATGATGATGATGGTGATGATGGTGATGTTAGTAACTCTTTTTAAAATGAAATAATATAAAATATTAGTTTTAATCAAAATATTTACCTTTCATTATATGTCATCATTGATGATGAAGATGATGATGAAGACGATGATGAAGATGATGATGATGTTGTTGATGATGATATGAGGATGGTGAGGATGATGACAACGACAACGATGATGATAATTATGATTTTGATGACGACGATGACAATGATGGTGAGGATGATGCTTTTGAAAGCATGCATGGCTTGGCAATTTTTTTAAAAAATCAATTTCAAAATTAAAAAGGGCCCAATTCTTTTATAATCATTATAATCTTATTTGTTCCCTTTTTGAGCTTGGATTCAATATAACAAAATATGATAGACCAATATGGTAACATTGTCGTCATCATTGTCATCACCATCATAAAAAAAAGTCAAAAGGTCCTAATAAAAGAAAGAAGAGAACAATGATTTATTATGACATACACTTTTACTAAGGCACAAATATGTTATTGAGGAGACTCAAGCTTTGGTATTTCCATTAAGGGTATTTCTTGATTTAACTTCACCTTTGAGTGAAAAGTTTGTCTATAAAGACTCAAGCCAAGTGAAGGCTTAGGGGTTCCTGTTTTTGCTCTCAAGTGTTTCCATGGAGAACTTTTCCTGCAAGGAAAAGAAAACTCATTCAGAACTAAACACCACTTAGGAAACCTTACCTTAGGAGCTCTAAGCAATTTGCATGTTGGAGTCAAACTCGGGGGGATCCGGATTAGAACAACGAATGGTTATGGGTCATGGTTGGGAGGAACGTGGTAGTTCCCAAGTGATTTGGTCATCAAAATGAGAGGTCATAGCTGTCTTAAATTGATAATGTTGGTTATTTAAAAAGTGTGCAGGTTCAGCCATTAAAGGAGCTTGAGGAAGATAAATTAGATGTATGAGTTCTTAGTATGTCAAAGTTCATTTCTAAGGTAAATGTTGGATGCTTTATGTAAAATCTTTCGTATATATCATTAACCCTCGAATTGATTGGTTTTGTCCATATCTCCTAGGGTTACATTTCTTAAAATTAAACCCTAGATTGTCTATGCTATCTTCTAGATTATATAATAAATATGTTAGATGG
>LPNX011030388.1:0-21003 GCA_001517045.1 Pseudotsuga menziesii | reverse complement strand
AGAAATAAGCACGGGAAACCAAGCAATGCTTTCCCACATTATAGAGAGTGTGCACAGGTCTTACCAATTGAACTAACCCTTGGGGCTAAACTATTTACCATAATTATAGTTATCATAAATGATATAACATAAACTGTAAGTCAAGTAACTATGCTAATGGTAAGTTTTTTTTCACTGAAAATTACAAAAACCTGTTATTTCATTGAAATCAAAGAATCCTAACTCCATAACTTCAAAAATGGATACCAAGTCAATGGGCCCCACCCCACCATCTTACAGCTGAGCTATTCCTCCAATGCTGTAAGCCTCTGCACATGAGGATAAAATGCACCTCCGTACATGAGGATTGTAGCTTTAGCTAGCCCATGGGCCTTTCAGAAACTGTCAAATATACTATATTATTAGCCAATAAAATTGCTCTACCTATTAATATTAACTATCTTTTAAAAATTGTACCTTATAACAATAGTGAGTGGGCTTTTTGAAACTCACGTGCTGTAAAGATCCACCTCAGCCTGGGTTAGGTCATCAAAGCTGGACTCGGGCCGCCCTTTTCTAAACCCCATGTGCGGAGCCTATGTGCTAGGGGTAAGTTACTTCCACATTGGATGTTATTGAAAGGTTTTTGATTCTAGTAATGACATCGCCGATGTGAAGATCAGCAATGAATATTTTATGAAATGACATTGCCCCTGTCAAGATTAGCAATGAAGAATTTATGTAATGACATCGCCGATGTGAATATTTGCAATGAAGATTTTATGAAGTACGATGTACATTAATGGATATGACTTGATTGGATGGTTAATGGAAATGAAGATTTTATGAAGTAGTTTCAAATTCGATGTAGATTGTCATGGCGACAGCATTTGACTTCATTGAATGGGTAACTCAATTATTTTTGACAATGCCACTTATTGTTGCTTTGTATACGTAGTCGCGTGTACAAGTGGGCATGACAGTTGATGTGATTCAAAGGTTCATCTCAGACTTTAATGGCGGGCACTATCCAGTCTACAGCTCAGCATTAATAAATGCTGCGTGGTACATAAACTGGCATATAAAAGACGGTTCCATCGAAAATTAATGATGCATAATGACATCGTTAAAAGTAACTGAGATGATTAAGGAGGATATGATTGATATATTTCGTGTGATTTCCTCATTCCAAAAGCTATACTCTTTTGGCTTCTTGGGTGACACAGTTTTGCCGTCGTTGCTAATGAATGTTGGACGCAGAGGCTGCGGGGGTAATCATTCCTCACCGCTGTCATTAACGCGCCTCGCCCATCCCGCCGTATCAAATATTTAGTCATGGCCTAATGAGTCAGATTAATACTCCAGGCCGCTGGTATCTGAGACCTCTCTGCAAATCTTTCATGTGAGTTCTGTTTTTTTTTCATTTTGCCATTTTAATCCGGCTGTTCATGAAATCAAAAAACGATCTTCGTAGTTAATCCAACAAAGAAGTTTTGTGCAGTAGCAATATGGATATGGACATGCTGTTGCTTTTTGATATCGAAGTTGTGTTAATAAGAAGTTGGTTTATTGTGTGACAGGGACCGTCCAGGTGGAGTTAATACTTCAGTCATTTTCTTCAAACAGAGGTATTTCACATTCCTCTCTTTTATCATCACTGTAACTAACGATAGCTCTGAAGTTTTGATACTAGTTTTGGGCCTTCGGTTTAGATTTGGTAGTACGAGGACGGGGTCGAGAATGTAACGGAGATAGCAGGGAATGCATAAAATGGGCAACCACAAAATTCTCTACATAATCCAAGTATTAAAAATCCATCTTCTTGTGTTGCAGGTACCGTCCAAGTGGTGGTAACACTGCAGTCAGTTTCTTCGAGCAGAGGTAGGAATTCACGTTCTTTCTTAATCATCGTTTTAACCAGCGATAACCATGGAGTTTTGATAAATCACACATAGCCATAACTACATGAAAGTATTATTGAAGTTTGCATCTGGTTAGGGACTCATATATGTAACTTTATAAATATTGCATGTTATTATACTTGGGTTGGTAATATTTATTTATTTTTTCGTAGATGGTATAATTTTCCTGTCAATGTTGAGTTGTTTCGCATAGGTTACACAATTGCACTGTTTTTTGGTAAAGGATGGGCAGCTAAGATGCATAGATGGGCAGATATGATGCACAGATTTGGCATATGCTTTGAGAAATATTAGTTTAGTACACTGATCGAAGGGTGGACATTCTGGCTAAGTTGACAGCTAGGTTAATCCACCTTTTCAATTACTAATCCACCATTTATTGGTTAAAATGTGGCGGTTTGTTTCTTGCCACCCAGGGGAGTTGTTAAAATGCTGTTGTTTCAATTTCTCTCAACTGCCATGTCTGCATCCCAATTAGATTGGTGAGTTAAATGAATAGTGAACAGTTTTAATCAGAGTGACAAATAGCTAACATATCTTGCATAAAAACACCCATAAAAGTATTTTCTTTCATATCCCTATCGACGTATTCATTTGCAAGTGGATGCACACGAGCTCTGCTAGTATAAAGCTTTTATATTTCAAAAATTACATATCAAACCTTTAAAATTATTGTATTTCCTATACATATGAAGACCATAGATGAAACAAAACAGTAGCCTTAAAAGCTATTGTTTCCTCAAGAATAGGCTGCAATATATTGAAAAGATGATGAGGATCAAAGAAAGGATGAGATTACTTTCCTCAAGAAATATAAGCATAGATATATCTACTTGGGATTTACGAAGTACAGAAGATATATCGAAATGGGATTTTACCAAGTACAGAGAGGGATCCATTGAATTTTAAAACCGAACTAGGTCGGTTGGAAACTGGGTAGGTGCATTTTGAATTTTTAAAACCAGCCCAACCAAACTTTAATGCGGCTTACACACGATTGAGAGAAATTAATAGTTGCAATAAAGGAAAAACATGTAAATAGATTTTTAATAATAAAATAAAATTTGTGGTAATTGTTATGGTCACTTTATTTAAGTATAATTATGAAGTTACAAAACATGTTTGGAAGACACTGTAATTCTCTTAACATTTTAGAGCTCCGTGGATATAAATCTAACCAAATTTTCTATATTGACAAAAAAACTGCAAAGATCATAACATTGTACGTGCTGTTATTTTTGGGTATATGGGAAGTAAGAAATATCACTGTTTTTAAGGTAAGAAATTGAATATTGATGACATTTTTTTGGACTGTATACAGAATTTTTGTTGTTGGAAAAGCTTAAAAAATCTAAATGAAGTTAGGGCGGTGGTGGAGCAGCCTTATCTCATGTTCTTATAGATGTATATTTGTTTTCTTTTTTAAAATATGTCTATAATCTTAAATTTTTGTCAAAACTGTTAAACTAACAATTATTAATAAATTAATGATGATAAAGTAATAATCTATTAATGGAAAGTTGTAAATTTAATTGTTATCGTGAAGACTATAATATTATAAAAGGAGTACAGGGTATTTATAATAAGATTACTTTACAAAATAAATGTAATCATTGAACCTATACCCTTATCAATTAGCGTGGTTGTCAATTTGTTTACTGATCACCATCCCATCATTGAATTAGGCTCCTAATCATATTAGTAGGTAGGAGTCAATGCATTTCAAGTTTATTCAAATTTGAGTGTATTTTTTAGAGTTATTGTGAGAGTAGGCTAGTAAGCTTCCATGTGTGAGTTTTTCTAGTTTCAGCCTTTTGTTTAGATGTTGAAAATAGCTTAGCTTATCAACCTAGAAAATTCATAACGTTGGAAATAACATAAATTTTCAAACTTAAAAGAAATATTGCTCTACTGAAATTTTTTTGGAAGAAAATAAAATTAAAAAATGCTTGCCTGCACCCTTCGGAAACGTGCTTCTCTATCTCCTCAAAACTCGTGCCAAAATCTGGCTCCAAACATGTGCCCACTCTCACGTTGTACGACCTACTAACTCTCTTTGAAATCTCTGTTAGAAAGGTGTTTTGACTTTTGTGCCTTTAGCAAACTGTTCAAAACAATGGGTGCCTCAATTTGTGTGCCTCTTAGCTCTCATCTATTTTTTTTTTTTTTGATAGAGGAATCGGTAACTTGTCGCAATTGTCTGGGTCAGACCCAGGATCAAATCCGTCGGCTGCCACTATAACCTCCGTGGTATAAACCGACAGCCCGCAAGCCAGGATATACCAGAAACTTGTGACTCAGCAAGGGCCGAGACGTCCCGACTCCAATCCCGACAAGGGGCGGTAGCCTATCCAGGGGGCGCCTACCCTTTGAGCCTTATCACAACGGGCCATGTCTCGGTGGGAATTGATCCCTGGTGGGCTAGGTGAAAACCACCATCCCCCATCGATTAGACCCCACTTCATTGACTAGCTCTCATCTATTAACTCATCTCAAGAATGAATGGATCTCAAGAATGAATGGAAATGCTTTTGCTCTTGCTTTTTTGTCTAAACCCTAGGTAGGTGAAGAGCCATCTAATCCAATAGCTGAGATTAGACTAAATCAATGGATAAAAATAAATGCTTTCATTTAATTCTCATAAAAATTAATTTTCTTCACCCACCCTAATTTATCAAAATTTGACTTTAATCTATGAAGTCACATTAAATGCTCATCTCAAATCATATAATGTAAATGTCACTTTAATTTCCCCCTTTTAACTGAAAGGCTAAAATCACCTAGGGGAACACTTTTCTAGGTACAAAAATCAACACCATGCACTATTTCAATTGGTTGTCATTAAAAACTTTATTTTTTGTTTTGTCTAGGCCATTTTCTCTTTTCTTGTAACTGGTTTTCCCACCATTACGAAAACTGGAATCGAAATCAATTGAACAAGGATTTTCTAGAACGAGCTTTAAAAATGTAAGAGGTAGCAAGAACCTTTAGAATAAGAAAATATGATTTTAAAATTTAGCTAGTGGAAGCGATAAGACATAAAATTGCAGATTGAACAAAACCAAAATTTGTAAGCAAACTTCAAGCTTCAAATTCCACATTATATAAACACGTTAAAAATTTGTCATGGTTCAACCTATTCACACAACTTTAGAAGTGAAGTCCATAGATAGGAAAGAAATAAATTTGTATAATTAACTTTTATCTCTTCTTTTCGGACAGTGTATTCTTGAGACATTACATTCAACTTTTAGGAATTAGGGTCTCCTGCCAACAATACCCAACAATACTAAGAATGGATAGTAATGAGGCATGCTCTTTTGGGAAAGTTAGCCACTCCAAGAATGTGTGCCCTCAAATGAGTTAGGGATCTCACTACGTAAGGGTACTAGTCAACTAAGTCATTCTACCACAAAATGCACAAGTTTCAATGAAGGATGATGGGAGAGGTTCCACTAGATGTTAAGCCATGTCTTGATATTGTCAAAACCATATGTAATTGCAACTCTTTGATATAAAACGTTGCCTCTAATACTAAATAAGAGGATGGTTGATTGTTTGCTCTATTTATTGTGTCTAGTTTTTTATTTTTATTTTTTATGCATGTTATTAACTATTAACAGATCAAATGGTATCAAAGCTTTGATTCAAGGAGTTGTTGCCAAGAATTCTTCACTAGCTTTAATCTTGTTGTTGTGATATAACTGGTAGCATTGAACAAATAAACTTGTTAGATTAGGCTGAATTTCTTTATGGGTTCATCTACAAAGCACTAAGGGTTTTAGAGGCTCTTTGGGCCTAGAGATGAGCTAGAGGTCATCGTTCTCTTATGACCCAATTTTAGAAGAGTGCTAGGATTCACACCCTCTCTTCCTCAGTTTCTCAGCTGTAGAGATGTGCTTAAGGTTTTCACACCCTCTTCTTGAAACTTCTTATGGTTTGCCTGCAACTCCCATGTTCTCCTACACCTCCTACTTTCCAAATCATAGAGGAGTTATAGGGTTTTCAACCTTTCATGGAATGCAGTTTTAAAGAGGTGTTCTTAGGGTTGCAATCCCACGTCTCATGTTGATATAGATTTAAACAGGCATGCTAGGGACTCCTCATCTCAGTTTTGGCTTCCATAAGTGCAACTAGGGCTCTAGACCCTTCTCTCTTTCGTCTAATTATTGCAAAGACATTTGGGATATTTTCTCCTCATCTCTTCAACTCTATGTTTAACTACAAAGGGTGTTAGAGTGTTTCCTTGTAAAGGTACAACAAATTTCTTTGCCTTTGTTTTATGAAGAGAATTCCTCTTTATTGGGAACCTTCTTTGGGGGATGCTTCTTCGACATAATATTCCCTTATTCAAGATCTAGTCTTGGTCCTTTACAAGCTTATATGGTTGCAACGGCAGACATTAGCACCCATGGAGCCAGATACCTATTTTATCTTCCCAAAGGCACCAGGTCAGATTAACAGGGAACTTGTGGATATAGAGTATGTCTACCTATTTTACTGCATGTCATGAGATCTTTGAAGAGGAAAAAATTTAGATTGCTAGTTTGCAAATGGAAGGCATGGCTCAAGATTTGTGGGGTACAAAATGATTTGTACCACAATTGTAGTTGATCTATAGGGCTCTACCTCTTCCACTATTCCTATCAGTAGATGGAATGCACTGAGCTAAGCCCTATGGCATCTTTTTTTATCCTTTGGATTATCGCCAATGTCTTCTTGCTCGATAATTATAGCTCAGGCAACTCCTCAGGTAGGCAAGTCAACAATATAATGAGATCTTCACCAAGCTTTGCACCTAGGCCCATGTTTAAGACATCAAGCATGTACTACTTGTGAAGTTTAATTTTGGCTTATTATCTTTTTTTATGCGAGTAAATGGTTCTTTTTGACAATAACTCTCTTAAAAAAGCTTTTTCTTGGGCTTTAGCTGCAGAATGCAAAGTGGATCCTTACTTTTGTTCTCCATAGTCTTGTACCAGTTCTTCATTCATGCCCACTGAACCCAAATATCCCTCCTCTTACAAGACTGCCAAGTTGTGTGCTTTTAATAAATCTTCATTTCATAATTGCCACGAGTTGTCATATTTTATGTAACTAATTTATTGTTAAAACTCTTTGTTGTCCACCTTGTGGGCTTCTCTTTGTTAAAGTTACAACATCATGACACGTTCTCCAAGATAATCCTGTGTTAGGAATGGGCTTCCAATGTTTGAGGTATTGCATTAGGGAGTTTGAGTTGGACTCAAGAAGCTTGGAGTAGAATCTTGAGTTGGACTCAAGAATGACTAAGCCTTGTGTAAAGGTTAAACCTCGTGTGTTGAGGAAAGTGCTTTGTATGCCAAAGTGATGGTGTTGTACTATCTTATTTGTTAAGACTAAGGCCTTGTGTGTTAAGATAGATCCTCATGTGTTGATGTGGTGTCTCATATGTTGAGGTAATTCATTGCAAGTCGAAGCATGAAGGGCGTGTGACATACTACTAACCATGGTCTTAGAGATGGATAAAATAATAAGTCTCCTTTACAGATTGACAACCTCTTAGAGATGGATAAAATAATAAATCTACGAACCTTTAAAGATGTGTCTTTTGATTTGAATCAAATCAATGGATACCTAAGAAGAGGTTTGCACCTCGAGAGATTTGATCCATCTCGGCGCTTGACAGAGCCTAGGATTTGGATCTACGATGGTGTAATAGTCAACGAGTGTTATCTTATGTTCATGTTATGGGAAATATGTTGAAGGGCACGGAGCTCGATGCTAGTCATTAGGTTTGTGTTGGCTAGGGTTCGATGTTACTCTAAAGAGGTGGCTAGTAGATAAGGGGTAGATGTTCAATGTTGATCTCTTTACTCTTCCACATATTTTCCATGGAGTTTAAGTAAAATATAATGTTTTATATTTTTTTTAAAGATTTATATATTTTTTAATGTTTTTTAATTTTTTCAATGTATTATATTGATCTATTTATGCTTTTACATGGTTGTTTAATTTTTTAATATATTTTAATTAAAAAATGGATGAATATTATTATTGTAATTTTATTGAATTATATTATTTTGTTAGGTATGATTATAAGCTTGCAATAAGTGTAATTAGGGTGGATTTTTGCCTTAGTGAAGAGAATTTATTAATTTGTATTTAAATAGATTTATTTTTTATTTTTTATAAGGCTATGTATGGTTTCAAAATGTTATTGGTAGCATCTCTTTTCGATTCGAAAGTTGATTTTGACATTTTTGTATCAATGATATTGGTTTTGAAGGCGCTACAATTTCAAACATGATGTAATTTTTACTTTGAATAAAAATAATGGTAAGCCTCGAGAACAACATTTTCATTTAGGAGTTTAATTTAGGATTTTGATTGTACCTAGACTCGTCAGGGTTTTCAAAAACTTTAATTTAAAACTTGAAAAAAAAGGGGTGTTGCCAGGGGTTTTCATATGTTCATCTTTAAATAGAAATTACATCTATTTTATTTTTATTTTTTACTCCTATTTTTAACATATTTATTTCATATCTTTTATATTTTTGGTGATAACACCATGTAGGCCATATTTGTCCAATATTTGGGTTGTTTCATATTTGATGGCATTCTCGAATGTCATAGATCACACAAAACATAATATCTATGATCATATATACAAAATCTCCCCAAAACAATTGTTTGATGATAAAGAACGTTGAGTTTTTAACAATTTCTTCTTTTAACTATGGATTAAATAGACTTTCACAATGAAGATGAACAACATGAATTTGAAACTGTATTCTCAGTCATGATTCATTACTCAAATGTCCAATTCTAACCGAGTGATATTTGGTATTAATTGTTCCATTTAGTGTGATGTTCTTTGAAACAAAATGAAGATGATAAGTTGCTATCTTATTTTAGAGTTTATGTATTATTATGTATAAAATATATCAAATGAAAAATCTTAAATTTTATAATATCGTTATAAAACTAACAATCTATACTATTTAAAAAAATTATAACTATACAATAAACATATTAGAATTGTTTGATTTTACACACTATATATTATTAAGTAATGTAAAAAGTGTATGTGCATAATTTAATATTTTTATTGTAAAAATGTAGTAGTTTTAAAATAAAGTGTACGTTGTTGGGGAGGCAGGAGCATGTGGGATTACCTTCAACATAAGCTTGGGGTCTTGGTCTCTAAACTAACAATGAAGCGGAGTGACTCGTGCTTTTCTTTTGCTTGGATCCGGTAAAGCAAAATGACATTGTAAAAGTTATAGTCATGGGAGATTCTAAAGAAGTCATTCCTAAAATGACCTCAAGATGTAATCAAGGTTCAACCAAAATTACAAGAATTTACGAGCGAGTTCGACAAATCTATGCAAGTAAGCAAATCATCTTTTATCACATCCTTAGAAGCAATAATAGTGAAGTAGACAACTTCACAAACTAATGAGCTAAGTTAAAAGTTGGATTATAAATGGTTAAGGGTCATTTAAATTTTTTAATTTATGTCCCTTAGGCATTCATCCACCTGTCCAAGGATGGATGTCCACACTTCTAGACCCTGCAGCATCTAACAAATTTCACGTTTTTCGGGGACCAGCTGTCTTCCATTTTGCACATGTGGCGACGAAGTCCATGTGACGAGCTTTAAATGTCGAGCTTGGCATCTTGCCCCCTTGGTTGTTTGATTAGAGTCCCCACACAAGCAATGGAAGGCATTAATTTGAAGTCTACTCTTGCTCAGCTAACCTCATATTGTGACTTTGATGTAGCGACTATTCTCAGACTTTTTGTAGAGTTAAGTCGGGCATTATCTACTGGCTTCCTTAGCTTAGATGAAAAAGAAATGCTACCCAGCACCTAGGCGACACATCTTGTTCTCTCGACGCACACGATTTTGCTTTTTACTCGGGGTACAATGATAGGGACGTCACCTTAAACGTCCTACAGACAACCCTGCTGGACATTAAGCAACATATGTGCTGAATTTATGATATTACGAACAAAGGGGGTCACAGAAGGCGACTAACCTACAAAGGAGGTGAAATGGATGGCGAGACAAATGGACGACAACGATTCCAGAATTGAAGACAACCACAGTGACTTACATGAGCTCATGGAGACTGTTAATAACATTAAGGAAGATGTTCAAAAGTTGGTTAATATGATCCAATGCATTCTTCGTGGACTCTTGCAAGAGAACACCCAATGGTGGAGACATTAGTAGCGCAAGTACTTGAAGTTTTTGGTGAAAAGCAACGGAAGTAGCTAGAGTTTGAATGGTTTTTTATGTTTTACTGTATTTTGCTTTTAAGCATTTTTGTGTCTATGTACCATACGAAGAGAGTTAGTCGTGTTTTCAAATAGAAACAAGTTTTTGCTCATTGTATCTAGCATAGATAGTCCAAGTCTTGTGTGGATAAACTGATTGAATTGTAGGTTTTGCCCCCTTTTTTTGTAAGCATGAATGTTAACAATTTTTTATATAAATTTAAATCTTTCGACGTTTTTGTTAAAAGAAAAGTGTGCCTTATTAGTTGTATATTACTGTTGTGAAATTTAGAACTTTATATTATTATATATTTTTTATATAAAAAAAATAAAATAAAATGAATATGTTAGTTAATTTAGAATTTGATTTGTTAAGATCATTGATAACTTCTTTGCTAGTTTAATATCCACGAGATATAAAAATAGGGCCTCGCCAATGAATGAAAGTACATGTCCATTGAATTTTGAGATAAAGACATATTTTATCCAATGAATTATTGAATATATATTAATCTAATAATCATGAACATCAATATGAAATTTTAATCAAAACACACTACAACAAAAATTGGATTTAGCGTCGACTTTAGTGCCAGATATTAGTGTAATTTTTCCCAATTGTGGTGAACAATCCAGCGCTAAACCTGGCGCTATTGTACATTTTCGTAAAATGCCGTCTATTGCATCTTTTTTTTCCGTCTTTTTTAACATCCATTTTTGTATCCAATATTTTGCATCTAATGTTATGCCTTTATTTGCGCCCAATTTTTCAACTTCTATTGCATCTTTTTTTGCGTCCTTTGTTACATCTTTGTTTGCACCCAGTTTCACGCTCATTTTTGCATCCAATGTTGCGTCTTATTTTGCTCCTAGTTTTTCATCGAGTCTTGCACCCAATTTTGCACCATGTTTTACATAAAATTTTGTGTTCAATTCTGCATCTAGGTTTGCATCCAATTTTAGGCCCAATATTGCGTCTAGTTTTGCTTCCAATTTTAGGTCCAATATTGTGTCTAGTTTTTGCATTCAAATTTACTTATAATGTTGCATCCCCATTTGCATTTAATTTTGTATTGTTTTATGTCTTTTTATGTATCCATGTTTGTGCCAAATGTTCCATCTCATTTTACGTCATATTTTGCATCTAGGTTTGCACCTAGTGTTGCATCCCGATTGATGTCTTTTTTTACATCTATGTTTTAGCCCAATTTTGCACCCAGTGTTCCGCCTAGTTTTGCGCCCATGTTTGTATCTAACATTGCATCTAGTTGTGTGTCCAATGTTGCATCCCATCTTGCATTCAATATTACGTCTAGTTTTATATCCAATGTTTTGTCCCGTCTTGCATCTAAAATTGTGTCTTGTTTTAAGCTTTTGTTTGTACCAAATGTTGCTTCTAGTTTTGCAGCTGGTGTTATGCCCAGTTTTGTGTCCATCAATAGACCATATTTTATGCTCAATTTAATGTCCAATTTTACGTATAGTTAGGAATCCATTTTTTTTATCTATTGTTGCATCTAGTTTTGGACCTATTATTACATCTAGTTTTGAGTCATTAATTGTGTCTAGTGTTGAGTCTCTTTTTGCATCCAATTTTGCGTTTAGTGACATCCATTGTTGTGTCCACATTTGCGACTGACATAAGGTTGGATTTTGTGTCCACATTTGTGTATGGTGTGACGTCCACTTTTACATCATGTTTTGCATTTAGTATTGCGTCTAATATTGCATCCATTTTGCAAAACTACATTTTTTACCTTTAGAAATACATTGCAATATCATTAGGGCATGGAGGAATCAAACCACCAATCTCCTGTTTGTAAATCAGGCGCTCTTCCATTGAGCTAGCACCCTTTAAGATTCAAGAAGAGCAATATTAACACATGGATTTCATCCTTTGTAATTCTAATAGAAGACAATAAGATCCAAAGACAAACATGCTTAAAATCCAATTTATTTTTCTAAACACATTAATAAGCAAAAAAATATACCGTGCTTAGGCAACAAAATATCCTAAACAATTACGCGATCTAGCAAAGTGGTCCACAAAAGGGTCTTAGAGAACAACATAATGTATCGATGCATACTTAATAACCTAAACTTGATATGGGCAAAGAATAAGGGATGTGTTTAAAAAATAGTTGTAGAATCCAATTGAGGATGTGTGTGTTGCTACATAAATGTTGTTATTCATTGAAGGTGTGATTTTGTTCAGCAGGGATGTTAAGAGAAGAACTCATGAATGGTTACTAAAAGAATACGCCTACTATGTGCATCATACATGATATAATGAATATTTTAACAATGAACACCAACAAAGACAATTTAACAAAATTATTAGCCAAGGGCACATGCTATTGTGCACATGTGACTACAATATGATATGTAAGTACATGAAGGTATTTGTGTGCATAAATAGAGATATATTCATACACATTCAAATATATATCCAAATTCCATGAAAGAAAAATAATAGAGCAAAGCATATAGAAAAATTAAAGATGAGTGTAATATTAATGGGATAAGATATTCAATGTTAGCGACCGTGATATATCCACTACTACATTTCGGCCAAAAATCCGATGGCCGTATTGTCGAATTTTTGACACTTACCTGTCGCATGTACGGCACTATGATTTTTTTTAAGCGTCGGTGGATTTTCGTCGGTTATCCGACATCTTTCCAATCCGTCGGTTAAGCGACAGCGCAGTTTACCATCAGTTAAATGTAAATCGTTGTTTAAGCGTCGGTTAAGCGACGGTGGAGAATTTTTTTTGAAAAAAAACTACACTTACAGGCCTTCGCTTCTACAACATGCCTGTCAGTTCACCAAAGAAAACCGTCGCTTAACCGTCATTCTCCTCATTATCAACAACATTATCATCATCATCATAACCATCCTCAATATCATAATCATTATCCTCATTTTCATCTTCAACATCTGGGTGTAAAACTGGATGCAAAAGTGGATAAAAAATGGATGCAACAAAAGTAGGCACAAAAGTGGGTGCATAATGGGGTGCACAAAAAATGGATGCAAAAGGTGACGCAAAAGTGGATGCAAAAAATGATGCAATCATGGAAACAAAACATGATGAAAAAATTGGCGCAAAAGTGGATACAACCATGGATACAAAATTGGATGCGAAAGTGGATGCAACAAAAGTAGATGCAAAAGTAGTCGTAACACCCAACGCAAAATCGAAAGCAAAAGTGGATGCATAAAGGGATGCAATAACTGATGTAAAATTGGATGCAAAAAAGATGCAAAAGTTGAGGCAAAAGTGAGTGTAAAAATAAGCGCAAAAATGGGTGTGAATTGAGACGTGACAAAAGTGGATGCAATAGTAGATGCAAAAAGAGATGTAAACATGGATGCAAAATGGGATGCAAAAAGGGATGAAAACGTGGGTACAAAAGTGGATGAAAAATTGCTGAAACAAAATGAGATGCAAAACTAGACTCAAAACGGGATGTAAAATTTGATGCAAAACTTGATGCATGAAGGGATGCAAAAAAAGAAGCAGAAGTGGATGAAAACAAAGGTGTAAAAGTGGAGGCAAACATGGGCGTAAAAGGGGGCGCAACAAGAGTAGATGTATAAACTAGGCGCAAAATTAGGTGCAAAACTAGGCTGAAAACCTGTCGCAAAACCTGATGCAAAACTTGGCGCATAACCAGGTGCAAAACGCGGTGCAAATTACGCCAGATTTAGAAGGAGGACGCAAAAAACTCCTAAAATAGCACCAACCCGTGAAATTGCACCATTTTGTCCAAAAAGTGAAGAAAAATACACTGAAAGATGGCCTAGACACAAAAAAGGATGCAAAAAGAGACGCTAAATCCAGTTTTTGTTGTAGTGCTAGAAATAACTAGACAAAAACTGACAAGAAAGCAATCAAGGCTAGATCATCTAGTTGAGTCCTACCTATCATAAATTGATTCCTCGTGAATCAATTTATCATCAATCATCTATGTGTCATCACATTTTTTTAGGTATTTCTTGATTTTGGGGTAGCGAAGTTCGTCAAAGGTATGTCGAGTGGGTACTCATTGGATGCATAATTTAATTCCGCATCCAACGAGCTCCCTCGATTGAAATTTGAGTAAAAACACGAGAAGATATGTCGAAAATACAAACAAAAAAAGTAGTTTCTTTTATGATACCTATCCCCAAATTTATATTAAAAAAGTGTAAGACTTATACGGTATTTAAAATTTAAAGCAATTTCATTTACTAACACATGATGACATGGAATTTGAGTTAGAGTTAAAAGGCTCATTTTGAGTTGAAATTTCCTCTGTTGTTTTGATCATTAAAAATTTGCATTTGTGAAATGAGAGAGCTAGTGGATGTCAAGATTTTTGCCTTAACCAATTTCGAGGGTGAAACATTCCCATCCAAGTAGGCGTTTGGAGAGGCCACTAAGGTATTTATTGGAGCTTTAATGGAATTGTATTTGCAGGCTTAAGTTGCAAAACAGCTCGTGGTTCTTTCTGTGACAGCACTTTCTCTCAACCATTTAAGGCATATTCTTGCTCATGGAGAGATTACGCTTTAGGTGAGCTATTGTACAATTCGGGAGAGCTTCTCTTATGTTCTTCATTCTTAGAAAGTCTGAGGTCGAAATACCCAATGGTTGAATGTAAAAGTGATTGTTAATGACCAAACGATGACCATTTCCCCACTATATTGATGTATACCATTGAATGTTGATTATTTCAAGCTTCATGTGGTACATTCCTAACTGTAATGAGTTTAATATGCTTTGTTATTCGTTCTCGGAAAGTTTCAGGTCAAAATACCAAAGGGTTGAATGTAAAAATGCATTTTATTGACCAAACAATGACCATTTCTCCACTATATTGTTGTAAGCCTTGGTAATGATGATTCTTCCGAATAGAACAATGTTTCTCTGATATATTTATGATGAATGGACAATCATTTATGAGTATCACAAGTTTCATGTTCAGAACTTGAGCATTTGATGTCATCTTCTTCAACTTAATTGCATTTAGAAAAGATTTGATGCCATTTCCCCAAGGGTCGAATTAGTGATTTTGTAGTTGTTTGGGGAAGGGTTATTACAGGTTGTATAAACGGAATAATGATTCCTGTAAGCCCTGAACAATGTCCCTTACACATCATCTGCCTATGTTCAGAAGTTCGAGTGGGTTTGGGAGCATTTGAGAAACAAATTTCAACATTTACCTAGGGGGAATGGAAACCCCAAATTGCTAGTAGAAAATCCCACCTTGGACAGAATATTAAACCAGCTTGCAAAAGTTTTTGCAAGGTCATAAATCAGTCTTGAACAACATATTTAAGTATAAATATCAATTATATACCTTCTCAGAAGGTTTGGGACCATTTGGGCCAATTTGGAGACCTAGACATCAAAATTAGTTAAAGGTCGAAATAAAGAAAAAAGTGGAAAATTGATCATTTAATAAAATTTCTTAAAAATAGGCATTACATGCATTTCATTTCAGAAAACCAAGGAGGTTTCATCGCTGGAACGCAGATATACAACAACATACTACTAGTTCATGAAGCTATTCATTCAAGCCAAAGTCGCAAATAAGTAGGTATGGCGATTATATTAGATCTTGCAAATGCTTTTGATAGAATAAGACACCGTTGTATCTTTCAAGTTGTGGAAAATTATGGCTTCCCTTCCAACTTTAAATGATGGGTTACAGCCTGTATAAGCAAATCTTGGATTGCTCCCCTGACTAATGGTCAACCAACCTCCTTTCAGACGCAAAGAGGAATCTGGCAAAGCTAACCAATGTCCCCATTTCTTTATATCAATGTTGCAAACTCACCCAGTTGAAGACTCAATAGATTGAAGAATGAAGGAAACCTTCCGAGAATCAGCTTCGCCAAAGGCGTACAACATATTAATCATGCTCAGTTCATTGATGAAACAATTCTTTTAGGCATTGCGTCGACCCAAATTGCCAAGTGGTTCAAAATTACTCTAGATCTCTTTCTCAAAGTTTCTAAAAGCCAAATTAATTCCAAACCAATCCCGTCACTCTTCGAGAAAAAATTGTTATTAGGGGAATTAACGTCAACCTTAAATGGACTTCTTTTATCTGTCTGGGGTCCCTATAGTAAATAGAAAGTGCAGGTATCAGTTTGGAGCCCTCTAATTCAGAAATTGAAAAAGAAAATACAAACATGTTATACAAATAATGATGATAATAGCAAATTTGCTAAATCAGAATATAGCAAATTTATAACACAAGCACGTTATACAAATAATGATGATAATTTTCAAATTTGTCTTTTGAATCTTTATATTCATATTTCTAACTTCAGTCATTGTAATTGAAAATTAAATCAATGATATTGTATGCTAAAATAATAAAATTGTAAATTACTAAAGACTAAAGCCTAAAATAGAGACTAAACAACAATTAAAATTAAAATTTTGTTTTTTTAGACTGAAATTAGGAAAATTGTGGGGGGTGTCTATGAGGCCCCCATTTTCTGGAGGGGGCGTGTGGAAGCCCCCCTTCATCGAAGCGCACTACAGAACAAGGGGATGTGGACCCTTGTGGTTTTTCGAAAGTTTCTCGATTTTAGGGACGCTGAGAAATGTTCACCCAAGAGTCCCCGAGCCCCAGGGCACAACGAGCGAGTAGGGCACACCCCCAACCCTAGGGGGCGAGTCTCCGTGTAACACTGTTTTTTTGTTGTTACTTAAGATACTATATTGGTCACATGAGAGGTACCATGGACATATATATTACATGATATGCACATCGGCCTTGAGATCTTGTTGTCAAAGTTAACACTGTTTATGAATTGTACTAGCCTATACGTAATAGGTGAAAAAAAGAGCAGATACTTTGGTTCTCTAATCCATGTAGATATGAGGTACAGCCTTGGCGTCCCCAAGATTCACACGAATTATCCAAGCCACATGAGAAATCATTCCCAAGAAGTGCGTCGTATTGTACTCCAACCTTCGGCGCGGGACCCGCTTTTCTTGAAAACTCGACATAAAACAGCAACATCCTGTGGATTTTACATCAAATCACACCTTTTTTTTTTATCACACTTAAGTATCACCAAATTTCCTAGGACGTAAAATGACAGTCACCAAAAACTCCAAAACGTCACCAAATTTTCACAAATGATGGGAACTGGAAATTTGAAATTCCAGGCCTACACGCGACTACGTATACAAAGCAACAATAAGTGGCATTGTAAAAATTTATGGAGTTACCCATTCAATGAATTCAAAGGCTGTCGTCATGAAGATCTACATTGAATTTGAAACTACTTCATAAAATCTTCATTTCCATTAGCCATCCAATCAAGTCATATCCATTAGTGTACATCGTACTTCATAAAATCTTCATATCGGTGATGTCATTACATAAAATCTTCATTGCTAATCTTGACAGGGGCAATGTCATTGCATAAAATCTTCATTGCTAATCTTCACATCGGCGATGTCATTACTAGAATAAAAAACCTTTGAATAACATCCAATGTGGAAGTAACTTAAACCTATCACATAAGCTCCACACATAGGGTTTAGAAAAGGGCGGCCCGAGTCCAGCTTTGATCACCTAACCCAGGCTGAGGTGGCTCTTTACAGTACATGAGTTTCAAAAAGCTCAATCACTATTGATATAAGGTACAGTTTTTGAAAGACAATTAATCCAATCAAATTTAAATTAATAGGTAGAGCAATTTTATTGACTAATAATATAGTATATTTGATAGTTTCTGAAAGTTTTGTGAGAGGCCCATGTGCTAGCTAAAGCTGGAATCCTCATGTACGGAGGTGCATTTTATCCTCATGTGCAGAGGCTTGCAGCATTGGAGGAATAGCGCAGCTGTAAGATGGTGGGTTGGGGCCCATTGACCTGGTATCCATTCCTGAAGTTATGGAGTTAGGATTCTTTAATTTCAATGAAATAACAGGTTTTGGTAATTTTCAAGGAAAAAATACTTACCACTAGCATAGTTACTTGACTTATGGTTTATGTTATATCATTTATGATAAGTTTAACTATTTGGTAAATAGTTTAGCCCCAAGGGTTAGCTCAATTGGTAAGACCTGCGCATATTCTCTCTAATGTAGAGAAGTATTGATGGATTTCCCGTGCTTATTTCCATATGAAAAAAAAGTATAAAACAAATTCCCATATCTAAATGAATTAATACTGATAAGCCATTCATATATATCATAATAACAATTTATATAGGAAGTTTCTTTTCTATTAATGTATGGGAAGTGTGCTTTCTATTAATTAATTTTGAATATGTGTTAATTCAAAATATGCATAATGTTAAAATGTAATTAATGTTATGAATATATTATTAGTATTTAAATGTATTTATTTTTATTTTAATTTCCGATAAAAACTAAAGATTATATATTAAAATATATATATATATATATATATAAGAAAAGAGAGATTTTTTTAATGTTTGGTTGACCTTAACCATGGACATGCTTTGTTTTGTTTGCGTGTTATTTTTTTGTTTTTTTGTTTTTTATTGTTTGTTTTGGTTTAGTATGTTAAAGTGAAAATCAAAGTTGTGTATAATGGGAAGAAAGAAAATGAGATGGAGGCCATTATTAGATGAAAGGTGAGGGATCTTAAAGAAGTTGGGGTTGGTCAAGGTCAAATAAGTATGTATGTTTCATTCTTCATTTATTTATTTGTTTTTGTAAATTTTGTATATTGTTTTTATGGTATGTATGGTTAATTCATATTTTTTGTATATGTTTTATCCATATACAAAAATATGCACTTCATCATAGTGATTACTCTTTTGTTGCGATTTCATCAAATAAACCTTATGCCATATCAACTCTATCCTCTCATTAGATGAATTGATTAAATAATTTAGTGCAAATTAATGTGCATCCAACAATAGTCAAATAGAATTAAAGATGGTTATTAAATACAAGTTTTTTTTCATGGGAATATTTGCAGAGGATTAAAGACCATTTGCTCGTTTTTTGTAAAAGCAATAAATCTCACTTAAAAAGTAATGGAAGATGTCACTTGACCTTCAATGCCCTTATTCCAAAAGTTTGATCGAAGGAAACCAGATAGTGGCTATTATCCAAGGATCTCTGGCGACCATAGAAAGGAACTAAAACTTTGGCATCCACACAAGTTTATTGCAGTTAAGTCAAATCTATTTGGTTTTCATTGTCTCCTACCATGAGGAGAAGGGTAGAAATTATTTATTTATTTTCACCAAGGCTTAAACTTCAAATCAATTATTATTTCCACATGGAGAAGCAGTTGGTTGAGCTATATTCATTGAGCCTGCCAAGACATAAAATGATTTTGCAGAAATAATTATTTAAAGTCACTAATAAGTTTGTTGGGCATGATCTAAATGTTCAGCCAAACCTATGCATCTAAGAATTACTCCCATCCCATGCCTTCTAGTGTGATGTTCAAGTTTTGTGTTGTAGTTGGTGGGATTGATTGATGATGCATACCCCTTCCCTTTGTTTATTTAATTAGGCACTATATTAAGGTTTTAATGAATTGTTTTAATCCCCATAGTGTCCACTAAAATTTGTGAAACTAAGTGAGGACCTAATAAATACAACAATATTTAAAAGACATTTACAAAGGCATCTAAAGACATTTACTAATTAAAAAATTCTCAATCTAAAGAGAGGTAAGATGCCCTTATAAGCAGAAGTGATGACGGTCACCCAACCTATCCATCCTACAAAAGGGGAGTGGTGCATGGATCCTGGGGACAATGGGATGACACAACAATTGTTCACTGAGAAATTGACCAAATCAGTGTCCATTAAGAGAGACATGCTTACTGTCAAAGTAGCAAGTACGTTATTCAATTTATAGCGGCCTAAATTAAGCATGTGAAGCAGACAAAGGGGAGAAGATTAGCCAATATTTGAATTGCATAATCGGTAACCATCAATATTGCTTTCTACATAAATATATTTTAGGAAAAAATTGGAAATGAGAAGCTACAGAAAAAAATTAAGCAATGTACACAATAATTTCACAAACCCTGAGAAATTTTGTTCGATTAGCACACAAACATTATGTAAAGATATGCACAATGAGTAACCTCAAAACAGTGTGAAATAAAATGTACATGAAAAATATAACGAAAATAATATGATTGGCTATAAACAAATCAAAATAATGGAAGCCATTGTTTCTCACCCACATTTTATATGTCTTCCCCACACTAGCATTATCTGAATAATTGGTAGCCTATTCCCTGCACAATTATCACAATGAAACAAATTGCAGCACATCAACATAAGATAATTTGTCAAAATATAACAACATTTAAAGTTTCCCTATGATTTTAAACTAAATCGGTCTGAGACTAAACCAGTCACGGCTCTCACACCAAAGCCAAATACATAGTGACAAAAACTAAGAGTAAAAGAGTTTTAAAGTAAACATAAAACGACCCAAATAAATGAGAAACAAATTTATTATGGAAAACTCAGAGCACTTATTTAAAAGGTGTAACTTATGAAAAATACACTGCTAGGCATTACCTAGCTTCACATAAAAGGCAACAGAAATTCTTCGGTTGCCTCTACACTCAATTCTATCCCATGGGAACCCATCAATTCAAACAATACTGATATATATGTAATCAAGAGAAAAGACGATTATCACTACAACGTTCTCTGTTAATATTCCATTTGAATCTATACTTGATCAAACAACATACTTCACAATTTTTTTTTTCAAAAAGGCTTCATCTTAAACGTACAAGATGAAAGCCTATGCCTATCAACACAGCCAACCCTTTTATCATTCATTAAGGCAGGCGAGACTTAAAAAT
>LPNX011030368.1:13332-29317 GCA_001517045.1 Pseudotsuga menziesii | reverse complement strand
TGCGTAGCTCTGCAGGAGGAAGGTACGAGTGTTTATACTCATTTTACACCGTCTTCATGCTTCGGAGTTGCTGGAAGCAGTCTTGTTGTGTTTTGGGCAGCGGTTCTCTTCCTGAATATTGTCGCCAAGGTATCATTGTATCATTGCCATGTATTTTGCCTTATGCTGAGATTATAGATCGGCCCTCCTATTGAGAAGCAGGCCCGGAGACGTAGTCCATCCTGGACGAACTCCGTTATCAACTTGTTGTTTTTATGTGCGTGTTGTCTATGCTGTTTGGTTCTCTGCTTATGGATTTGTGAGCTTCGTTCATGCTCTTTATGCAATTCATGTTAACGTCGTAGAGTAGCAAAGATCTTGTTTCCGGATCATCCTCCGGTCACGCTGGCCATTGACATTTGCATCTTGGTTTTTTTTTTCTGACGAGGTTTATCGTGGTCTGCTCATCTGTCATTGGGTTCGGTCTTCCGGTACCTCCACTTTTTGTATTAGTCTGCGGCTTTTTCTCTTTTTCCCCTCGGGTATTGCTTCTGTCTCCGTCTCCCTCTGCCGTTGACATTTGCTCCTAGCTGACTTGGTTCTTCATCGGGATGGTGGACCCTGGGGATATGCCGCGCTATCGCCAGAAACGAAAATCAAAACGCATTAAGGCCACTGCAGAACGGTTCCGGTATGTCCTAGGGCATGATATTTTCCTTGATCGTGTCTCCACTCTGTGTTCTCGTGCCCTGATTGGGCGTCTGGAGTACTGCAAGATGGATAAACATCCTTGGGTTTCGTGGGCTTCGGTGAACTGGAAGCCATTATTTGACTACGTTTCGACTATTAGTCTTCTCTCCAGGGGATGGATTGTTTTCGTTTTTCTCGACCCTGAACACTGCACCATGGTATTGGAGCGTATGTGGCGTGTTGGTAAGGGTTCTTTGGTGCTCGGTCGATGGCACACAAACTTCGACCCCCTCAAAGAAAAGATCAACAAACGTCACCTTTAGGTTCTCCTGCTGCAGCTCCCGTTTCCTCTATGGAGCAAATCCATCCTGGAGGGGATTGGCAATACTATTGGTCGTTTTGTCTCCGTGGAAGATGACTTCATGCAAGTTTATGATAAACGGATTGCTCGGATCCTGGTGGAGATGGATATCTCCCGTGGCCTGCCTACGGAGGTTGAGCTTCTATGTGATGAGCGGCTGCTGATTCAAAGACTTGATTACCTTCATGTGCCTTTTCGCTGCAGTATCTGCCGCTCTGTCGGCCACCTCAGGCACCCTTGCCCACATACGATCTCTGATGGTTGTATCTCGGACGCCAGCATGTTCCGGTTACCCTCGCCTTTGGTTCACCAACTGGATTCGCAACATTCTTTTTCAGGTACATTAATTGATTCCTCTCCCCCCGCTGAAAATGTTCCTAAATCTTTTTTTGAGGCAGTTGACAGCCTGATCTTGTCCCATAAAAAAATATCGGATCTTCATTCACTTGGTGTCCTTGCACAGGCCCCCTCTTCCCTAGATTCTCCTTTGTTAAATCCTGTTGCCTTGTCGGGTTCCCCAGTCCCCCTTGTTGAGAGAAACCCTCCGTGTTCGCTGGCTCTAGACTCTCTGGTGGAATTCCCCCCCCCTCTCTTCTCGTCCTCCACCTTCGATTCCTTCTCCTTCTAATTCCCCTCTGCGGGCCCCTCCTCCTTCTACTTTTTCACCACCGGTCCCACTTCCTAACACAGCTCCCCCTCACCATAGCCCCACCTCCTCCCCTTCTTTCTCAGACCCTTCCCTCAAAAAATCCCTATCCATTTTCACAGCCTCAACCCCTAACTCCTCTTCCACCCTTCCACTAAACTCTATCAGATTTGCTAACGTTACTATCAGAAAACCTAAGGGGAAAAGGGAGCCACGAGTCCTTTCTCTGGGCTCTCCTCCGTATATTCCACTTTCAGTTCGGTTACAGGAAGCTGTCCATGAACATTCTTCTCGGGGTCTTAGAGCGAGTTCTCCCCCACTGGACTTGTCTTGATGATTATCCTCTCCCTCAATATCCGTGGCCTTGGAGGCAGGCCCAAGTCACTTGGTCTCCATTCCCTTATCCACTCCCTTAATCCGGACTTCATTCTCCTTCAGGAAACTATGTGTAGTGATGTGTCGGCCCTGCTATCCTTCTCGAAAATTTTGCCCTCCTGGGAATACTGTGCTATTAGCGCCCGGGGTCTTTCGGGAGGCCTCCTCTCTGCCTGGAATCCTCTTAAGGTTAAATGCAGGGCTTTTCACACCTTTGCTGGCATCTTACTTCATGCCTCCTTTCGTGGTCTTCCCATTCCTATTCACATTTTGAATGTCTACGGCCCCTACAAAGATAGAGTTTTCTTCTGGGACAAGACCCTTTGTGGAGGTCTTCTAAATCTTCCTAATCTGGTTTTGGCGGGAGATCTCAATCTCACCCTCCACCCCTCGGAGATTTGGGGTAGTAAGGCCTCTTTGGACCATCACTCTGAGCACTTTCTAGCACTTTTTGATTTTGTTGGCCTCGTGGATGTAGCCCCTCTTTCGGCTGGCCCTACATGGCGTAATGGTCGTGTTGGTGAGGATGGTATCTGTAAACGCCTTGACCGGTTTCTTATCTCAAAAGACCTGCTTCCCTCTCTTGGGGCCTACCGAACCTGGACTAAATGCTCCATCATCTCCGATCATTTTCCCATTCTTTTTGAGTGGAACTCTCCTAAAGGTCCCTTTAACTACCCCTTTAAGTTCAATCGATCATGGTTGGAGAATTCTGAGTTTATTGACTAGTTCCACATGTGGTGGTCTCACAACTCGAATGTGAACTGTTTTTCTGGCATTGAGGATCTCTGTTTGACACTTTGAAACCTCAAATATGATTCTAAGTGTTGGTTTAAGGAAAAGTCTGCTAGTCTTGTATCGGCCTCCCTTCATCTGGATCAGGCCATTGAGTCCATTCTCGCCAAAGGCATTCTCTCTAAGGAACAAATGGCTCTTCTTTCTCGTCTTAGTGCTGAAAGACAAAGAATCCTAGGTCATTATCAGCTCTCTTGGAAACTTAAGAGCAGACTTAAGTGGGCTTTACAGGGGGACTCTAATACAAAATTCTTTCATACGATTGACTCTGGTAGAAGGACTCAAAACATGATTTGGTCATTGGAAGATGGTGAGGGAAATGTCATCGAAGATGAGGGCCCATTAAAGGAACTTGGCAAATCATACTTTGAGAATATTTTTAAGGATGAGGGTCTTACCTGTCTTGACCAGCAGCTCAAAGTGATCTCTCACTTCCCCAGGATGATCCCTTCTGAGCACTCTCCATGCCTTACTTCTCAGGTAACTTTGAAGGAGATAGAATCCTCCCTTAAGTCTTTCAAAAAAGATCGTAGTCCGGGCCCAGATGGGTGGCCGGTGGAATTTTATCTTCACTTTTTTGACCTTCTTGGCCCCACTTTAGTTCAGATGGTGGATTCAACTAGGAGTTCTGGACACATTCCCCCCTCCCTGAACTCCACCTTTATTGCTCTTATCCCGAAAAAAGATAACCCCCGTACATTTGCCGACTTTAGACCCATCTCCTTATGTAATCTTCTTTATAAGCTTATTGCCAAAGTCATCGCTGGTAGACTTAAACCCTTTCTTGATTTGGGCATTTCACAAGAGCAGTTTGGATTCCTAAAAGACCGCCAAATTACTGAGCCTATTGGTATAGTACAGGAAGTCCTTCATTCAGTAAAAATCAAGAATTCCTATGCTTTTGTTCTTAAGCTGGATCTCACTAAGGCTTTTGACCGTGTTGACTGGACTTTTATCAGACTTGTTTTAATTCAAATTGGTGTTCCCCTCCTCACTGTCAATTGGATAATGAGTTGCATTTCTACTGCAAACTTTGCAGTCTTGGTTAATGGGACTCCTTCCAGTTTCTTTCCTGCCTCACGTGGAATCCGGCAAGGCTGTCCTTTATCCCCCCTTCTCTTCATCTTGGTTATTGAGGGTCTTAGCCTGTTCATTAAAGATGCCAGGAACAATGGTCTCATCAGGGGTATAAGGATCTCGCCTTCCCTTACTCTTTCCCACCTCCTCTTTGTGGATGATGTCATACTTATGGGCTCAGGCACCCTCTAGGATTGGATGGCATTTGAGGTCTTGCTTGATACCTTTTGTAAAGCCTCAGGTATGAGGATTAATTCTGATAAATCATGCATGCTTTATCACAATTTTAATGATGGCAGTCTTAATGATTTCAGGGTTGTTCTGCCCTATAAGATGCTTCCTTTACAGTCTGGTTTAACATACTTGGGTTATCACTTGAAGCCTCTGAGTTATAGAGTGGCCGACTGGCACTAACTATTGCAAAAACTTGAAAAGAGGATTAATCATTGGGCTTATAAATACCTGTCACTCGGAGGTAGACTAGTGCTTGCCAATGCTGTTCTATCTAGCATTCCGGTTTATTGTATGGGATTAGCTCCTCTTCCTTGTACTATTCTCCAGAAGCTCAGGAGTTCTATGTTCAACTTTCTTTGGGGTACCTCTGACATATCATTCAAGTATCATTTGTCAAACTGGATTGATCTTTCTCAGCCAAAATCAGTTGGGGGTTGGGGAATTAAAAATCTCTCCTGGTTCAACCAAGCTTTGCGACTGAATGTGTTTTGGAAAGTCCTCCATTCAAAAGGTCTTTGGTTCCAGGTTCTTCAATCAAAATACTTAAAGGGTCGGACGATTGTTGAATGGCTCAGGGATAAATCTTTCAGCACATGTAATGTTTCTCTTTTCTGGAGGGGTTTCCTTCAGGTTTTACCTTGGATGGGTATGTACCTGTCGTGGCAGGTTGGTAATGGCGAAAGTATCATTCTGGGGGTTGACCCGATAGTGGGATCGGTTGCTCCTTTATCTTTCCCGGAAGAACTAAGAACGTACCTGGAAGATTTAGATATCTGCTCATTGTCACAAGCTCACAACCCCTGTCCAAATGCGCAGCATTATTGGTACTCTGCTAGAGATCTTGATCTTGGTGGCTCCTTTGCATTGATTTGGAATGATTTTATTTATGATCTCTCTGCTGCAAGCATTCGCCTATCTGACAGCTCTGATAAACTTGTTTGGACTTTTAATAAAAGCAGGGATTCTATTACAGCCAGGGACGCCTATGACTATATCTTTTTATCCTCCTCTTGCTCGGTATCTATGGCTGCTTGTACTCCTGTATGGCATAAGGCCCTTCCGATCAAGATCTCATGCTTCATTTGGCTTGTTCTTCATAATAGTATTCTCACCTGGGATAACTTGCAGCGAAGGGGGTTTTTGGGACCTGGTATTTGTCCCCTCTATTGGTCTAATGAGGAAACTATAGATCATCTTTTCTCCTACTGTTTGGTTTGGAAAACTATGGCAGATTTTATTATTGACTATTTCCACATTAAAGTTTGTATTTCAGGCATACCTTCAGCTGATATATTCAATGGTTGGGTTGGTAAGATTCCTAAGAGCTTGCCTCTCTTTCTGCTCCTCTTCAATATGATATGGATTGTATGGAAAGCTCGAAATCTGGCGGTTTTTGAAGGGAAAAAAAGGAATATTCATGGCATTATCCAGCAAATTTTGTCAACTGTTTAGGCTCCATTTCATGGGGCTGTTTCCAAAAAAAGTCGGAGCAGACAAATCGGAAATTCACCTGTCAAGTCTTTTCCCTGTGGTTTTATTGACGGTGCTTCAAATAACAGGATTGCTAGTGCTGGCATTTGCATCTTCCTCAATGACTCTCACTTCTTGGAGTTTTCGTTGGGGATCGAACATGGCACTAATACCAAGGCGGAGCTGCTTAGCCTCTGGGCACTCCTGCACATCTCCCATATGATGAGGATCCCCTTAGCCCACGTTTACGGTGATTCTCAGGTAATCATCAATTGGGCGAAGGGATCGACTACTCTCTCCCCACCTGAACTTGTTCATTGGTGTAGGGAGACGAAAAAGCTAGCTTCTAGCTTCCAGGATCTGTCTTTCTCTCACATTTTCCGAGAGCACAACAAGATAGCTGACCGTCTTTCTAAAAACGCACTTTCACTTCCCCAAGGGAAAGGCTGCATTATGGTATTTGTTGAGAATCTCCTGGTTGTTAAAGACTATTTTCAGCTCTTTTGAGCTTGTTTAGAGGATTTTTCCTCTCCTTGTGGTCTCACTGGTTACTTGTATTTTCAATTCAATTTCTGATGGGGTTTCCCCTTTCCATGCAGCTGTCATTAGCTAGTAAAGTGCTTCTCTTTAGAACGCTGATTAGAGTTTTATTGGCTCTCGATTGATGTGAAAGTACAGAAAGTACGAACAGTCTTCATCACATGATGAGACAGTTTTCTGATGGGTCTTTCTTTGGTTTTATGTGCCTTTCCTCCTGAGGGTGGGCAGTTTATGTATTGAGGCCACGATGTAGTGGATGAATGTATTAATGCCTTTTGATTCAATCTGAATAACAAGGACAGGTTTTTTCTTCTTGAAAAAAAAAACTATAGACTTCGTCAACATGTCATACTTTGAAGTGTTGGTTCAAATCTCATAAATAATCTGCTGAGAATAACGATAAATTACTCTCCATAATAGTCAGGTTTTGCTTATTATGTTGATCCTGTATTATTGTGTAAGCTCCGAATTTTTTAACTCTGTCCATGGTTGTTATAACTCTTCACGTCAAGTTTGCCCTCTTCTATTTGGAAGTTATCAAATAACTAAAAATGATGAAAAAGCTACACCAAATTTGCTTTAGCCTAAATGGAAATCACTTATGGCTTGGTCTTTCAATGAACAATAATCTGGTGTTGAATATGCTTTAAAAAAATACCAATATAACTGTAGTTCTTGATAAGCCTTTCAAAGAAGAGTTATCTTATGATGTGTTCTAACATTACATACTTGTAATGTGCTTTGCTAAGTAAACTAGAAAAGATATAGCATTTATCAATCTTGAGTAACCTAATGTCAGTCTCACCCCTAAGAGATCACACTACAAATTTTTTAAGCCTCTTCTCAAAGCTTACAATTATCATGTTCATTAAAATAATTAAATACGCGTTAAAATTCAGATCATTAATAATGATATAACAACACACAACCATGTAAACATGGTTATCATGTGCCATGTATTTTACACTTTGGAGAGATACATCCTAAGTTCCCTCATTCTATAAGAGTAAAGTAATAGGAACCAATTTAAAAAACCCTTACCTTTTCTACTTCAAAAAGTGAATTAACATAGTTATGTGAAGTTTATGTTGGCCCCTTAACTTCTATATCCCTAGCTTAAGTTAATCCAACACATTGCACTAAACATTTTTTTGTGTGATTAACAAAGAAGCCATATCTTAGCATCTATGTAAACACTAATATTCCTACATGAATGATGACAACAATTCAACTCACCCAATTAATGGTAACACATCTCTTAATAATGCCATATATATGTGGTAACCAATAGTCAAATTTTAAAAATGTCATATACAAACTTATGTTAACACTAATAACCAACTCAAAATCAATTAATACTCACAATTTCATATTCATGAATGAGAGAATGATCAATAGTGAATACAACATCCAATAAAATCACCAAACACACACTTTATCTAACAATCATTATACCTTCGCTTGTATAAACATGTAACTATATTCCATTTGTACATGGATGTGACACTAAGCATCAACACCTCTCTCACAAGCTTCACCTCTCTCTTACGCTTCTAGCATATTTTAACTCATTGATCTATGGTCACAACTCAATTGTTTAACCTTCTTCTAAGGAAGTTTCTAACATATGTTAACTCATTGCTTTATGGTCACAATTACACGGATGCATCAACACCTCTCTCACAAGCTTTTGGCATATGTTAACTCATTGATCTATGGTCACAACTCAATCGTGTAACCTTCTTCACAAGCTTCTGGCATATGTTAACTCATTGGTCTATGGTCACAACTCAATTTTCTAACCTTCTTCTAAGAAATTTTTCCGCATATCTTAAGTCATTGTTATATGGTCACAATTACATGGATGCTTATTGTCGCATGTTTTGATGGGTTTTTTAATCTTATAATTGTATTGTTTGATTATTCACTGTTTAAATTGTGAGATGATATAATAATTTCTTTTATTAGTCTAAATTGTCTTACATTATGTTGTATTTTACTAGGCATTTAACATTATGCAATTTTTAAGGGCATTGTTTAAATTGGAAATTATGTTTCATATTGAACCTAAACCCACTAATCATAGATAAAGTTAAGGACTTGTTCCTTGATTCTCCCCTTTTCAAACTTGGCTTACAGGTCCCAAGCTTGGGGGAAGGATTGCATGTGAAACATGTTGAAAGTTTTTACTAAATACTCGTCCATTGATGGTTTCAAGTGGGTTTCTTAGAAACCTGTCATAGATAATGACTTGAAACAAAAATTTGGCCCCTAAAATTGAAAAAACAAACTAGGTGTTTTTTAACTATGCAACATGTGGAAGCCAGTTATTGAACCTACTTAGCCATTTTTCACATGGTTCTTTATATTAAGGGGGTTTTGATGTTGAAAACATATATTAAGGGGATATGCCTTCTTAGCTTCTTTCTTGTGGGTGAATATGCCTTCTTGGTTTTATTTTTTAATTATTAAGGGGATATATGCCATTATAGTATGAGAAAAGATAAAGACTTCCTCATTTAGGAGCTTCTTTTAAAAGCTAGAAAAAAGATCATAAATAAATCCTACCTATTTGTTCTTACTACATGCACCATATTACATGAAAAATTCTTACATAAAAGCTCTTCATGCCAATTTTAATGTGTTTTAAACTACCCATACATAGTCTAATGGTCTTTCCCGACTCCATACTTATGCATATCATTGCTGGTAAGTTTAGAGCTTATAGTTGAAATTGAAGGCATGTAAATAAATTTTAATGCATAACCTTTAACAATCTAGAACCTATTTGAGATCCATGTATAGTGATTCACTATAAGTAATGTGTATTCCACCTATTATAGATGTTATGATTATGTGTCAACATAGAGAAAATAAAACTCATAACCAAGAGACATTTGCAACCACTAAACATGTGCCAAAAGTCTATTTAGATATGATTGATGGGGTTTTGATTTACTCAAGCTGGAAAATGCTTACTTCAAATTTCTTCATAGAAAAAGACATGCTACATTTTCAGGTTGAGATAAAACAACAAGTAATATCATTAGAAAGTACACATATATGGGATTCAAAATTTAGGGAGTCTTCAAACTCCAGAGATATGGGATCATGAGCTTATAGATGCATGATCTCTTAATAAAACCATATTTTATGCTTCAGTATGTCTGGTGCCTCACTTGTTGCACATTAATGTAATCACACCCACAATAATACAACTTCATTAGACATAATCAATTCAAGCAGGGCATATGAAATTTCAAGTTATCTAAAATAACATAGTGGTGGTCAATCAACACAACAAGTAACATGTATATATGATGTTAATGCACATATATATGCTTGGTTGAGAAAACCTAATCACAAGTTGTGGACATAGAGAAACTCTAGGGAACATTATGTAAATTTGATCCATAAATATTACTCTCATATTTTGAAAAACAATTGTGATATTAAAGAGACAATGTTTACAAAGGTTGCAAATCTAGAAGAGTATATATAATGGGAAGATGAGAGAAACACATCAAGACTTCTATCATAGGATCAATTTTGTACATATGTCAAAAGTGTCTCATCCATTTGCACCCCCAACTTCTTGAGTCGTGTTCTGTTGTTGATTGGTTGTGCGTCCTCCCATGAAGTGTATGCCTGGTCTGGTAATCATGGTTAGTCTAATATGAGGATGCAGCATCCCCTAAAATAACAAAAATAATTAAATTGATGAGGTCAATTATTAATCATTGAAAAATAACATTAATTAAAAAAATATTTGCAATGTTATTTACCTGGTGCTCTAGTTGAGACCATTGAAATTGTTGGCACATGCTCCTCCACTCACAGAGGAACTTAAACCGCATGCCCTCCCACTAAAACAATGTAAAAATTTGTAAGTACCCAATCATAAATGTATAAGTATACAAAAATTCAAAAGTACAATACTTAAAAGTACAAAAGCAACAAGTAATATACGATTTTATAGCCACAATGTTATTTACATGGTGCATTGGTTGAGACCGTTGGAATGGTTGGCACATGATCTTCTTCTTGCAGAGGAACTTCAGCCGCATGCCTTTCCATTGAAACAAATAAGCAATTTATAAGAACACAATAAAAAATGTACAAGTATACAAAAATGAAAAGTACAATAGTTAAAAGTACACAATCAATAAGTCATATATGGTTTTATAACCATATTACCATTGTGGGAATGCATAGACCATCATGGGTTTATAGTCCACTATCATGTGATGCATAGATGAACCATGTTATGGCTACAATCCAATACCTCAGTTCTCATCGCATCATTATCCTTGTTGTTCCCCTACTATAAACAAAGAAACACAATGATATTTTGGAGATATGAAACATGATTTTTTTTACAAGTACTGAAGGGTTAAATTAAATTGAGGTTATTTATTGTTTCTTATCAATTGGATATAGGACTCCCTCCCATGATTCTTCGAAGAGAAGCAAGAAGAATGGCAAAGGAAAGGTCCTCTTCTCTTACTGTGGAAGGGGATTTCATTCAGAAAGCTCCTGTATGAGAAGAGAACTTGATGAAATGGCTCTTCTTTTGAAGAAACATAACATTTATGTACCTGCTAGCGCAAGGAAGGATGACTCTGAAGAAGAAGATGAATAATACCAAAGGAAAAGCCATGCACTGAAGGCTTGTTGCACATCAGCACATGTCTTCCTCATTGATTTTGGAGCTTCTAACCATATAACTGCATCCAGAGAATCATTCTCTTCTTTTTAGTCTTTTGATGGTCCTAGTATTCAGATGGGAAATAATAGTAAAGTCAAAACAAAAGGGAAGGGCTCTGTCAAGCTTGAACATGGAAGGTTCAAAGATGTGCTATTTGTTCCCTCCCTAGCTTCAAACCTGTTATCTGTCTATCAGATGACCCATACTGGATCTCCAAAGTGAGTGATCTTTGGTCCTGACTCAGTGGAGATCACAGATATCTCTACTGGGAACATCATAGTGAAGGGTGTTGCAAATCATGCTTCAAAAGCATATGAGTTCTCACATTTCATGCCTCCTTCAGAACTAGTGCACTCTCAGCAGCCACTTGCAAGGGAAGGTAAAATCATTGCATCTACTTCTTTTGCAGCTTCTACTAGTATAGCAGATCCATCTTTATCAGTTTATGAGATTGAGATTCATGGTGACTCAGATCTAGATTTAGTCCCTACTTCCAAACTGGAAGCTAGGAAGATGATTGGAAACTCTCCTGACACTCAGAAAGGAAAGACCCTTGCGCTATGCCATGCAATCTTACCTCCTTCAGAGAGATGCAATAGACTCCCTGTAAGATGCTATATGGCAAGGGCTCAGTCTCACTACTTTCAGAAGAATGGATATGATCATACACCTCTTCATCCGGCAAGAGACAAAGGTTACATTCCTCCTTCCTTCCATCATCATTTTTGGAGAAGAAGGAGAAGTCTACATGCCAGGCCCCAGAATACCTGTGCACAACACACCATGCATGTTGCTTCACTACCTCACAGAGATGAATATTGCAGCAACATATTTTCAATTTTTTCAAACTTGAGACCTGATTCTACCTGCTTAGATAGAGAGGGGGATTTTTTCCCATGTGGTTTTTTCCCCCGACTCCTTGTATTAAGCAGTTACTTTATTTTACTTGATGTAATGGGTGACCTATGGTCTTAGTTACCAATGCCCATAGATTGTCCAAGTTAGCATTCAGGGGGGGTGTTAGGATTATTAATCCTTCCTTGTCCAATTTGTTCATATGTCTAAATCAGGAGTCATGTCTAAATCGGGAGTCCATCTAGTATATTTTTAGTCACTAGCACCATTGGGTCCACTTGGCCTAATTGGGGCACATGTTTCAGTTACTAAAGTGTGGGGAACACTAATTGAGGCCTACTGCCACTGATTGCACTTCCATGCATCAGTTTAGGAGCCTCCTAGACCAATCCCTAAAATTTAGGAGCCACTGGGAGTGCTAAAACCAACCAAGGTCAGTTCAGTTGAGTTGGTGACTAGTCAAGCTAAGTTAGGAGTCAGTTACATTCCGTTCTAGTCCTCTACATTCAGTTAGTGCCAAGTTTGCATGGCTGCATGCAGGAGGGGCACATTTCTCACCTACCATAGCCAGTTAGCCTTAGTCAACACTAAATGTAACACTTGAGTTGTGTTTTAGAACTCTGATGAACTCCGGTTATGGTTTAGACAAGGTTAGTTAACTATTGAGTCCTTTGATAGTGATTTAGACAAGGTCTTAGTTATCTACAGTCAAGTAGAGTCTAATCAATTCAAATTTCCTCATGTGGATTCGAATTTCATGTGGCTATTTAAGCCATTGTACTTCATTGTAATCATTATCTAATTACTTTTGATTAATGAAAGCATTCACAGCTGCAAGCCATTTTTGCACTATTTCATTCTTCAATTGCTGAGTAAATTGTGTGATCTATCTTGTTAGTTGTGTGTTTGTCCACAGATCTATGTGCTCAATTTAATAGACTCAATATTGAATCCTTCGCTTACAGATAATCCAAATGTTACTATCAGAAACAAGGACGAGGGGAGGAGAATAAAATTCCATGCTAGACTTTCTTGGGGTGATTAGAGAAGTTCCCTGAGAAGATCTGTGATAGTGCTCTTGTTTCTCCTAATTTTTTTGAACCATCAGTCTCACAGGAAGCCCTTTTAAATGTATTATGGCCTCTTAGAGTAGAGTTAGCCACTAAGGTGGTTAACAAATTCTGATTTTATCCCTGAACGTTAGAGGTGTTAGGGGCATCCCAAAACTAGTGGCGCTCAAGAGATTAGTTCAACTGGTCTCTCTAGATGTTCTTTTGTTACAAGAAACTATCATTACTTGTTCGAAATCTAGGGACTTCTTGTGGAGCTTACTTCCTTCATGGGAGTGTTGTACAATTGATGCTTTAGCGCTCTCTTAGGGCCTTCTTTCAGCATGGAACCTGCCCTTTTTAGATTGAACCCTTAAATATTTGGTGGTGGTATCTTATGGTTGGACACTATAGGGTTTTGGACATGTCCCTAAGTATCCTAAATTTCCATGGGTCGAATTTTGATCATTTGCATTTCTGGATGGCATTGGAAATAGGTGGTGTATTTGATTGTTCTTCTCTCATTCTTGCAGGGGATCTCAACTTTACCATCTCTGGTAGAGAAACTTGGGGACTAATGTTAGAATCCTTAGGCCCATTAGTTTTGATACTATATTACTCTCAATAATTTGGTGGGTATCGAGCCTATTCCTTTTTCTCCTACTTGACACAACAAATGAGTTACAAAAGTTGTTGTTTCCAAGTGACTTGGTCGTTTTTTTATTGTTTGAACATCTTCTTGGATGTGTTGATCCTTGTAAGTCTTGGACTAAGAACATGGCTATTTCAGATCACATGCTGATTGTTCTTAGATTGGAAAAGGGTCCTCAGTTATTTAAGTATCTATTCAAGTATTGTCATGTTTGGTCTAAGGATGTTGAATTTATTTCTATTATGAGATCCCACTGGAGGTCCTTTTATCAGTTTAATAGTGAATATGTGATTGACCATTTACCTATTTTTCTCCTCTCTCTCAAGGGTTTGGTCTCTTCTAGGACTAAGAATAAGAAATGTTCCCAATAGAGGGAGTTCTTGAGGATTGAAAACCATATTAGTGAGATAGTTTCCAACTTTGTCGTGGGATTTGTATCACGACAAGACTCAGGGCTAATCAGGTAGTTAAAGTGGGAGAATGTTGATATTTTGTAGGTAGAAGAAGTTATTTGGAAATTGAAGAGTAGAGTCTTGTGGATTACACAAGGAGATAGAAACACCAGATTTTTCCATTCCTTTGATGAATAAAGAAGGAAGCATAATTCTATTTGGGAGATAGAGTATCAGAATGGTGTGAAACAAACCTCTCAATAGGGTGTTGAAGCATTGGTCACTAGTTATTTTGAAAAGATCTTTAAAAAGGCTGCAGGTAATAATCTTACATCTCAATTACAAGTTTTGTTAAGTATGAATTGTTTATTCACAAATGAAGACAATGTAGAGGTGGGTAGACCAGTTACATTTGTTGAGGTTGAGGACATTTTGAGATACATGAACAATGACAAGATTCCTCGGATGGACCATCGAATTCTACCTGTAGTTCTTCGATCTATTGGGACTTGAATTGGTTTAGTTAATGGAAGAAGCGCGCACATTTGGTTCAATGTCTGTGTTAAATGACAACTAAACTAATGTGTTTACGGGAAGTTTCTCATAATAGGCATTAGCGACAACAATTTTACTCATGTAACTTATTTCATGAAGTATATAGTGCATGGTTGGGATATGTAAGATAATTGATAGTCTGAGAGACTAAAGGTATGTCTTGTAATATTCATTCTTGATTAATGATCTTCAATACTTTTCCTACGTGGATATTTCCCCTTATGGGGTTTTACCACATTAATTTTTGGTGTTTTTAATGGTTTTTATTCATGTAATGTGTCTTTGAGAATCTAATAAGTGGTATTAGAGCCTTGTGTGAGAAATAAGGACATCAAAGAGAAGAATAGCTGGTTGTGAAGTTGTTGATTGTTGGACAAGAGAGATGTAGTCCCGTGAAGAACCACTGTTGTTGTTGTTTGGATGTGTACACTATTGGACCAGTGGAGAAGTCGAAGAGAGCCAACGAGGAACGTGGAGTTGAGAGCACTGTGCTAAATCATGAATGTTGATGTTGTGATTGATACTGGAGAACGAGCTTGTAGAAAATTGCTCGAAGAGCTGCACGTGGTAAACGAGAGATCCCAACACCTGCGTGTGGAGAGACCAGCTTGGTCTATAGAGGAAGAACCCATCAACAATCGCTTTTGGGCTATGTGAAGATAGATCGTTTAGTGAAGCTCTACTTGTCGCTGCTGAAGAAATTCACTAGTGAGGAGTTGCATCCACCGAGAAGAGAAGAAGAAGGGTCACTGAGTGAAGCTCTTCCTGTCGCTGCTGAAGAAATTCGTCGGTGAGGAGTTGTAGCCGTTGAGAGGAGGAGAAGAAGGGCCATTGAATGAAGCTATGCCTGTCGTTTCCCACTGAGAAGAGATAAAGGGTCATTGACTACGTCAGTTACCATTGAGAAGAAGGGTCGATGATTGCAAAAAGAGCATGGATTGCTCATTTTTGCAACTAACGATCCTCAACACCTTTCCAACATGACCCCAACACAGTCTTGTGGCTCATCCTTGAGCCACGTCAGGTGGACATGGTGTACTCGACAACCTTGGAGTGATAAAACTGCTCACAAATAGCTATGTGCCAATCGCCTGGAACTTGTTGAACCATGCAATTCATTGCGACTTCCTTTTCTGTGATTAATTTCTTCTTAACTTGGTACACTTCTGCAACCTTGTGTTGCGTGGAATCTACTTGCTCCTTCGACGACAAATACTAGTCGCTGAAATTCCTCTTTTTATCTACCACTGCTTGGGTGGCTACTTGTTGCATGGGCACCAACATAATGACGGTATGCAACTGCAAATTCTTAAGCCTATGTGCCATATTGAAAGCCATTTCAGCTCTCACAACCTTGTCATTCCTTGCATTTAGGATCATCCCAAACTGCCATAATTCGATCCCACTCCGTGTTCCTGCAGACTTTGTCAAGTGGGGCAAGAACTCAGGCCTCTTTCGGATTCTTTGTGGGTTTCTTGGGCTACGCCCTAGATCGACAAGGAGGGATATAGCCAAGGAAGACATTGCCAAGCACTTTCATCTTAGATGATCTAGCCCGCATACTTGCAACTTCTTCTTCAATTGCAACTGGTGAAGCATGCTCACTC